>MU189334.1:0-37666 GCA_016904865.1 Pissodes strobi | reverse complement strand
ATAGGCTGCCACCCGCCATTGCCACTATATAAATATCAAATTATATATTCATAATTTCTTTGTAGCTATAGCAGTCAAGCGGAGGTTACAAGTTAATAACAAAAATGAACAATTTTGGCGTTTCTTGTAAGTTGTGTATTAAAACAAGTATGTAGAAAACCTCGATATGACCCTTCGCTTCTAAGTTATGTGGAAAATTTGTTCAATAAATCTTAATTTTTTGATATGGTTCCTCGATGTAAACTCGTAAGTGCTAGTCATGCGGTCTTGACAAGTTGAATTCCTGAATAAATTCCTCGGAGTTGATAAGGAACGTTCTGGTGTAACAGTTGTGCCTGGTAATGCAGCTAATCCTTAAGAAGGAAAAATACACTTTGAAATTAAATTAAGTTACATTGATTTGAATGCATCTAAAACATTTGAGGGTAGCTCACATTATGCGGTAGGGTACAATTTCCATTTATTTTGCCATAATTCAGGTTTAGGGATATCTCCATCTATATGGGTTAAGTCAAGGGTTAAGTAAATTTCATTTTAGGATGTAAAATCATTGGCTTCTTACAGTTTTTGGGAATTAATTTTTGAAGACAATTAATTAGGGTTTATTAGCCATAACAAGTCTTTTAACTAGTTGGTTCAAGAAATCATCAAAAAATAGCACAGCTATTGCTCTACAAAAGTAATCTTTCGGTGATCTTGCACCGAATGTTACATCGACGTGTTTTGTTTGATGCTATCCATGCCATCTTCATTTCTCATTTAATTTTATTCAGAATTTCGACAGACTCGTCATAAATGCTTGAAAAGCGAGTATCCTGTTGTGTAAATGTTGTGTATAAATTTTATTGCTTCAATTAAATCGTGATTTTATTATATAACTGAAATGTATGCTTTATCACAAGTTCAGTGGTACAGAGACTTATGGTAAGCTCTGGGGCAATTAGACCTGTCAAAACCTGGATTAACCTTTGACGAATTATCGATGTCTGATGCTGGTGAAAGACTTTTTAGTCTCTCATTTCCTTAATTAAGACATTATTATGTTGTTATAGAACTGCAAGTATAAATTTTTTAAATTGGAGAGTTGTTTTTTAAGCTATCGTTGCCGAAATTACTCAAACGAGTAAGCTATAAAAAGCCTTTTATTATCAAGCCTCAAAAGTACTCTGTGCCGAGTGTCACAGTAACTATGATAAAACTGAGGTATATATTTCGCTTCCAAATAATGAAGCTCATAAAATAAATGGGTACAAGCAAAAATGAAATTTTCAGGATAAACAGAAGCAAACACGAAGATGGAACTGAGCTCGAAGCTCTAAAAAAGATTCTTAAATTAGCAGAAAGCTCTATTACATCTATGTTTTCAGATCAATCCTCATATTTATCAAAAAAGGCACCAATAAAACGTAAAGACCCCCGTGAAAGGTATATAAAATTGTAATATCGAGATGAGGGTTTTTTCAGCAATGGGTGTAAGAAGTGGAAATTTCTAAATGCGATAATTTCATACAAAAATCAAAGGAAAATAAAATACAAATAATTCTTTTTCCCATTTCAGATGATCATCTTTGTTTTTTCAAAGCTAATAATAATTTAGACAAATATCCAAAAGTAGTTTAACATTGACAAAAAATCAGAAAGCATTCCTTGTCTCAAGTTTTCCTGGCTTGTAGGATAATAGGCTTCTTGTATGAATTGGTCTCAGTTTGATCTTCTAATAAGTTATATGTGTTCCTACACTATTAATAGTGCCATTGATAAAATTGAACTAGTTCAGTAAGCAAACCAGGAATTGGGCAAATCCATTAAAGTTGTATTTATCTATTTATTTCAACAAACAATACACTCCGAAACAATATAAATATTTGAAATCGTACAATAAAAAAATACATCCAACTCAAATAATGTAATGTAAATGATATAAACAGTAATGAGGATAATTGCGCAACCATACAGTACATCACAAAATTAAAATAGGAATTAAATATAAAATGTGAAACTAAACTGAATCATATTTGATAAGTCGCTTCATCTTTGGTAAAGAAGTATTTAAAATATCACAGTCGGAACAGAAGTCGCTGCCTTATACGTCTGACTGGGACAAGTGAAAGAATCAACTTCAAAAGTTGGTTGCAGTCCGCCATGTTGTTCAAAAGCTTATATGTGAAGAGAAGCAGTGCGCCATTCTTTCATTTCTTTCTACATTCCAGACTCTTGATACCACACGTCATTAGCTTGGTCTCATAGGTGAGTCCAGAGGAGGGGAAATAATAAATACTTTACGAATCTATTTTGCACTTCCTCAAGTCTTTTTCTATGGATGGTATAAAGAGGAGGCCAAAGAACTGAGTAATATTAGAGGAAGCTACAGTTATATAGGCACATTAGTGCTTTAGTGTCATTAATAAATTTGGTGTTACGCTTGACAAATATAAGTGATCCGAAATCGTTGAGGATAATACCATTCACAACTTGCTGATAACTTACGATCAAATATCACACCTAGATCATTGACAGTTCCACGGTTTCAAAACTTCATTGTTTATGCCATAAGTGATCGCAATTGAATTCGTACATCTGTAGAAGTTAATAGACTTGCACTTAGAAACGTTGGTTCCCAAAAAGTTGGAAGAGAACCAGAACGTGGATTTATCGCGATCAGACTGCAAACCATTCGCATGACAGGGACCTACGATGGTGTAGAACTTCAAGTCGTCCGCATATAAGAGAACGCTGGAAGACCCAAAATAAGACATGATATCGTTAACGAACAACAAGAAGAGCACCGATCCAACGTGTGAACCCTAGGGGAGGGACAGATGTTACGCAAATCTCACCACACGTTGACGACGCTCAGAGAGGTAGGAACCGATCCATGCTAAGTAGCCACCCGTGACTCCAATCTCTGAGAGTTACCTTATCGGAGGCGGATGACAAACGCTGTTAAATGCCTTAGATAAATCGTTGTAAATGAAGTCAACTTGATATCTTGCATCGACTGAGGAAATTAAAAAAAAATCATATACTGCAAGACAACTAGTAGTTAAGTGTCCTTTGTAAAAACTATGCTGCTCAGAAACGGTGTAGTTCTTACAAATCTGAAAAATTTCGCCAGTCAGCATGGATTCCATCAGCTTAGGGATGTCCTTCTGTCTCCATATTGAAAAAGAGGTTGAGGATTATAGAACTTCCACATTGCAGGAAAATAGCAACAATCAATTGACCTCTGAAAGATACCTCTTAATGTTCACTACAATATTATCAATCTGTTTCAGTTAGACTTTCCAAATATATGTAGGAAATTTCTAGAGAAAACCCAATTAATTCACATCAGAAAAAACCCTAGTGTAGATTATATTTTGAACTGTTTACTTAAATAAAACTTAATGTTTCAGTTTTTACTCATGTTAGAGCTGGAAATTCGTTACATGTGAGCTAAAAGTTGATTATAGAATAGCTCACTTTTTAAAATTGCGTGGTCTCTAATTCATGTTTGCGGTCTCTCTTTCACGGAAGCTACTACACTACACTAATATTAACAATACAATACATTTAAAAAAAAAACACACAAAAACAGACACTAGTTTGTACCTGAAGCACGTTCGAACAGTTGATAGATATACAGAAGATTAAACAGAATTACGATTTATCTTGAAGACCACACGATAGAAGTGACATCTTCAACAAAGTTATGTTAAAAACCAAATAAGATTTTCCTTCGGTACCTCTCGCGTACGAGGCGAAGGCTCTACCTTTGAGTTAAGGTTGCATTAAGATACTTATATCAAAAGTGAATATAAGTATTCAGATCTACATAGTTTTCACTTCAAAAATCACACGGCGGCGGCGCGATTTTTTGGTATATCGTATTTGTAACCTCCTTCTTTAACAACAACAACAATTTATTCAAATCACAATTACAAGTAAATCTTCACTAGTATCAACATATAGACAGCAATTTAAGGAATAAATGAGTTTTACCTACGCACTGCATGTGGGCAGTAGGTTTACTCATCTCAACTTATCACGCTTTGGCTGATGGCCTACCTAATCTAACCTCCTTCTTTAATGTTCGCATTTTTGGTTGGCCAATAATTTTCTCGTATTAAGTTGGTAACATTCTAAATCGTATTTTCCAAACAGAGAAATATGTAAAGAGTTCTATTCCTTATCTAACTATCTTCTAGGTTCTTTCGAACCTCGTGAACAACCACCACGCGACTTTTTTAGCGCTAAAACAACCAAAATTATCCCATTTTTTAAATATACACTCTCTAAAAATACTAGCCATTTTCCGATTCTCGCCAATTTCAACAGACTTCGGCAGGTCAGCAAAATCATCAATAACTCGGAAACGGAAAACAGGATGACCTCATTTTAAAAAATCACACCTGTGCTCTATATACTTGGAAACAGGAAATCGGATCGCTAAAAACAAATTGACCTCGACTGCCCCCAAATATTGTTCCCAAACGTGTCAAATCTCAAATTTACAGTCGTAGCAGTTTTAGAGAAAAAAAATATTAAAGTAGACATGGCCGACTGGGACGTGTTACATTTCTCGAGGAAAAAATGTGCTGAAAAGACGTTTTAATTTGAGAAAATTAGTTAGTTATATATGGATGTGAATCGTTGACATCAAATTTGAAAGTATGATTTGACCTTTAATCCCGATTTCGATATAACTCTGGATTAACTGTGTTTATTAGATGATTTATGTTGTCAACGAGAGGAAACATACGAACCTAAGGATGTCATCTGGTTCAAATTAAGCACAGATCGAGCAACCAAATTCATTTATTGCTTGTATAGGCCACCTAGCGAACACCAATACAAACGCCTTTTTTCAAATCTTGGCAATCAAATTGATTTTCTGCAGAACAGCTATCCAACGGCAGAAATTGTCATAGTAGCAGACTTCAACATACATAACATCGACTAGTTAAACAATCCGACAAAAAAATGACGATGAAGGACGAGAAGCAGAGTCTTTTATTATAATTCACGGGCTTACTCAGCTGGTTGACGATCCTACCAGGATCCCGGAGCGTCAAAAAGACTTTGCTAGCCTCCTGGATGTATTCTTAGCAACGAATTCTGACCTCTACACTGTAACTGTCCAACCTCCGTTGGGCTCATCAGACCACAATCTTATCTTCGCCACTTATGAGCTATCAAAATACGGGAGCCACATGTACCCCGAAAGGATTTGCACTACAAATCTGCGAAGTGGCGTGATGTTCGCGAGTTTGTCTTTATTTTGCTTGAAAAGATGTCTATTTTAGGAATCAAACCACCCATGAATCTGCTGATGAAATAAAATAACTCAAGTATTCTAGTTGGTATGGAAGCTTTCATCTCCTCTTCGGTGAAACGTATCTCAACCATAAACCATGGTTTGGAAAAAACTGCTCTAGAGTTTGCTAAAAATGCCGCCTATCGCAAATAGAGCTGAGATCCGACAGCCAAAAATCGAAATATATTCATCACGACTAGAAACCCGTGTAAGCGAACCATTGACGAGAGCAAGGGGGGATATGACGAGCAGATCAAGAACAAGCTTATCAACTGTCTTAACGGATCAAGATCCTTTTGGTTAGTTGCCAAAGCTGTCAATCAGGGTTTCTCAAAAACGTTAATCCCACCACTGACCAAAGATGATGGCTCAGTAGAGCAAACGGCCAAAGAAAAAGCGAACATTCTTACAGGAATATGTGTATCAAATTCTACCTTAGATCATCAACGAAAGATTTCCCCAATTATCCCGAGCGTGAATTCCTCAACGCCGGGTCTGGTATTTTGCCACCGCGAAGTGAAACGAATACTCAAAAGCCTAGACACTAACAAGGCCACAGGACCGGATGCCGTTTCAGCAATTTGTGCTTAGGAAATGTGCGGCTAAACTAACAGCTCCTCTATGCAGGCTTTTCTCTCTAACATACAGAACTACTTACTTTCCTTGCAATTGGAAATGCGCTCAAGTGCAGCCAATCTCGAAGAAGGCCAATTCCAAATAATTACCGTTCTTAGTTACCATCATGTCCAAAGTTATGGAGTAACTGATCAACTAACAGCTCTTAAAATGCTTCGAATCGGCAGGCATCATAAGCAATCGCTAGTATGGCTTTCGCAAGCACCTATCAACGGGAGATCTCATGACATACGTGTCCTACCTGTGGACCAAAGCCATCGAGAGCTATAGCGAATCTCTTGCAGTGGCTCTCAACATATCCAAAGTATTTGATAGGGTGTAACATTACGGGTTATCAAGAAAATTGACGACATATGGACTACCATCAGCACTGCTACTATGACTTTTCAATTTCTTAATAAATCGAAGCATCCGAGTTGGTATTGATGGACATCTCTCGGAGGAATTATCTCTCAAACAGTTCCTGCTTTATATCAACGAACTCTTAGATAGGACAAACAATAATTATATTTACAGCTTTGCAGACGACAACACTCTTATATCCTCATTCATGTTGCGGACTCCAATGACAGCTGCTCATTCCCAACGCAAACGAGAAAGTCAGATTGCTTAGATTGCTGCTATCAACGAGGATATAAATGTCATCGTGGAATAGGGCGAGGAAAATAATGTCCAGTTTAACGCAGGAAAGACCCAAGCAGCTGTCTTCTCAAAAAAAAAGCAAACACCTTAGGACTTGATTTATCAATGACAGGATAAAACACTGACTATGGGCCTCAGCCATAAACTTGCTGGATATCAACATAAAAAATCACATGTGTTGGCGTAATCATTTCACATAAAGCAGCAGGACAAAAGCTAGAAGCAATCTATAGAGCAAAAAAGTTGTATTCACTAGATCAGCTCTTACTGCTCTATAATGACCAGATACGAGTGTGTCTGGAATACTGTTCCCATGTGTCGAGCTCGGCACCCAAACACTAGCTCAAGATATTCGACTCCATACAGAGGAGAGCAGTACGCCTTATGGATGACCCAAAGTTGATAAAAGTCTTGATAGCCTTGAACGTCAAAGAAATGTGACGTACTTCTTTACTATCGATACTACTACGGAAGATGTTCGAACGAGCTGGCACTTATGATTTCACCCAGATTTGTGCCAAACAGAAACACCCGTCAGAAACAAGCTGCTCATCAACATACGAATCCGTGCGAATACCTAGGACATCCCTGTTGCTGCCTCGCTCTGGAATGGACTTCCGAGTAACGTCTTTCCCGAAAACTACAACCAACAGTGCTTCAAGTCCAACGACCACCATCTTCTCCGCACAGTGTGGGTGGCATAGGATTTTCCTTTTTGTTTGTGTTGAACATAAAAAAATGGACAGTGCCCTCGTCAGAAAATAAGTAATGATGAAGAAATGATTGACCATAAAAAGCCTGCATTTTGATACTAAGTTTTAAAAAACGCGTTATTTATTTTAAAAACTTAGATTAGCTTACTGGGGCATAATTGAGTGGGTTTGTGGGTAGGTACCTATGTATACATACATAAATACGCATGGCGCTGGTTCAAATTGCATAGAATATGTACTTTTAGCACTTGGCAAATGCAACTATAATCTGACTCTTTTCCAAGTAAATCTTTAATATGTTGTTCAAAGGACTAGTTTTTTCTATTGCACTAAAAGCTCCCCTACAAAGAATAATATACCGTCAAATCAAAATAGTTGCAAACTGGAGTCACTTGCGAATGTAGAATTAATCCGTGCATCTGTAAGTAAATACGATAAGTGAGTTAACTAATGAAATGTAAAACATCCTGTATATTAACTAGTAAACTAGTGTATATGTAGTTGATAAAGCCGCACAGAGGAACACAACGTGTTATTTGCTCATCATCTACTTTATTTGGCGTAATTATCGCAAAGCTTTTGAAATAGCAGAAACATGAAATTCTATGAAAATTAATTGTTCACTAACTAGACCAAAATAGGTTCAGCAATCCTAAAATACAAGATATCCACATAATAAATACGAGGGGGGGCAAACTTGTGCGGAAAATTGAAATTTCCGCATTGATTCTAGGATGGAAAATCCACAGTCATAGAAAACGTGTTTTTCTCTGATTGACGGAAAATATTAATTCTGCAGACACATATCAATCAGCAAAGTATTACTTTTCCTGCCTCGGCTGCAAAGGAAGGACTTTCCCGTCTAGGCAGCAAAATGGAAATAAAAAATTTGACATTTTTTGACAAAAAAAAAATTGTTAATTATATATACATTTCCATATATAGCAGCCAACCCTTCCAACAATTGCGAATTCTATCAATTTATCACTACCGGAAAAATAAAAAGATTGTGGGAATTATAATAATTTGCAAATATACAATATACATATATCATTATAAACAATCGGAGAAAAAATGAAATCTTCAACTCGGCTACTCGGCAGCAAGTATATTGACTGCCTTAGCTGAATTCCTAGTAAAACTAAATAACTATTTTCAAGTATTTCAGCATTGTTGAAGTCAACGAATTGGATTAGTTGTACTTTCGAACCTCGACCGAAGTGAAGTAAAAGGAAAATATTAATCAACAAAATATGAATCTTCCACAACGATATAGAACATATCTACAATAGAGAGTTATGTAAAAGCAATGTTCAAACTATGCAACGAAAATAGCTGTATCAAAACCGGCTTAATGGTTCTAGACTAATTAGCCGTCAGGTAGACAGGCGTGCTCTTGATCTTATCTAATTAAATATTTCAAATGCGTACTAATCTCTACCTATTATATCATATCATTACGGCATCATTCAAGCGAATTTTTAAAAGAAATTTCACGGGAAGTAGAATTTTAAGAATGCGATGGCTTCTGAATCGAGCGAGGAATTCAGATGCCAAATTAGAGGCATAAGGTACTAGAAGATGTTATATTAGGTGTTAAAAATAAGCTCTAGAAGGATTTTTTTTAGTCTATCAAATATATGTGATATGTCATATAATGGCATGGGTCCGTTATTATAAATTTTGATATTTAATCGATTTAAGTCAATTTACAGTCAAACTAAAAAGTAAGAATGTTCTACTTTCAGTCAAATCGTGTATTCGTTGATTACCAAAAACTAGGCTAGGATAGTGCAAGCCTCTTTCTTCCAAGTTACACCCCTTAAATTATGTCATCAAAGTATTCCAAATGTTACTTCATCAAAATTCAAGAATCACTTGAAGTGAGTCATATGGTTTGATATACAAAATACGTGATATCTAACATTAATATTTTATTTTTGAATTCTACCGAAAACAATTTAAAAACACCGAATTTTAATTTATGTCCAGAGATTTCTAAAGCTATAATAGAAAGTGGAGGTTATTGTGGAGAAAAGTGCGAAGAGGGATGGACCCGATGACTCCAGCTATAGTGCGGCTGTCGCGAGATTCGGATGCGGCTAATGGCCGTTATTTCCTGGCTAGAGGGAGGGACCCCTTCGTATTAAAGGCTCTTCGGCTATTACTTGCCTATCTCCATGACCAACCCTTCAGTGTGTGTTTTGAAGGGCACACCAACACTGGCATCAAATTAGCTCTAGCTTCAGAGAGACTTTTTAGTGACGTGGACTCCTTGCGTAAGTTGTATTATCGCTTTCGCGATGCCTACGGTATTGGTTCGGCTGAGGTTGACACGGATCTCTCTGCCTTCAGGTCTTTCTTTTCATCGAAGGACCTCAACACCTTCAGAAGGTTAGGGAAAGTCATAGCAATGATTTTTCTACCGGCTCACCGATTAGAGGGGGAAATTTTGAGGTAGATTGACGCGAACAGAGGATTAAGCACCCTCTGAAAAATTGGATGATGGCAAGCTTAGTGTTTTTCTTATTAATATTCAGTCCTTAAGACACAAAACTAATGAATTATTTCTTTTATTAGAAGAGCTTAATTTTCCAGAAATCATTGCAATAACTGAAGATTGGTTAAATGTTGATGAGCCTGTGTTTGTCAAAAAATTTAACTACAGCAACTTGATTTAATAGAAGTAATTTATCTGATGGAGGTACTATGATAATGTCTACTAACAACGACTTTTTGGCAGTGACTAAGTTCGATAATTTATTGTCTGAGAAAGTATTTGAATTTTCCATCGTTAATCGTAATGCTTATGACGTCTATCTTGCTTGTATTTACAGAATACCTGACGCTGACATGCATAAATTCAGTCAAAGATTACTGAGCTTGCTTGAACCCTCCCTTTAGAGAACAAATTAATTTTGTGTGGCGACCAATGTTGACTTTTCCAGTGTGTGCGCTGCTCAAGAATACGTCACTTTCAGTTTATGTACGGTCCAGTCAGTTTGTCCCACCAGGTCTAGTTAGTCTAGTGGTCAGATTCTGCGTTTAGAATGTAGACGGTTCAACTCCCGTCGGGGGCAAGACGTGTTTTGTTTATTTTTTTAAGGTTATGTTTGTTTCTTTTTGTAAATTTGGTTTAGTTTCAGTTAGTTTTGTCTGGTTACGCCACGAAGAGAGCGAATCGAGCGGCGGGCCGTGCGTCAAGAGTTAACGGTACTCTAAAGTGACGTTAACGCACCAATCAGAAGCGGCTAATGTGGCATAGTGGCGTGGGAGTCTAAAGGATTGTATGATGTTCATGATGGCTTTTAAGACACGAGCAGAGAGTTGCGAGGGTCTTAATAGCCATTACATATGAGTTGCATGCACTATTTTTTCTACAACCTCCCATAATAATGAGTAATAATCTTTAATTTTTTAAATTTACTTAGTAAATGTCTATGAACTATCAAAATTGATAAATTTTAATTCTGTCATGATCATGGCTGTCTTTGATATTCACCGAATATCACTGTAATGTTGAATTTTGATTGGTTAAAACCCAGTTTAGTAATGAAACGTCAGTATCGTAATGCACTTCATTACGATGCGGGTAGTAAATGTTTAATAAATCAAATTAAATATACTGTCAAATCAAGCCCATCTGTCATTTATTCAAGTAGAGTCTTATTAAGAATACTTTTTCTAGTATGCAATGGTAAAATTATATCAGATTTTGCTTCCTTCTCCATGTCAGCCAGAAACTACAGAACTACGTGAAGAAATGTTTTAATTCCTTCAATTTTCATTAAAGATTTTTCAAAAAATAATTCTTTTTTAATAATTCTTTTTGTTGCTGTCTGATGCTCGTAAAAAAATATTGTTCTTAACACATGCGTATACAGGGTGAAACAAATTCGCTTCTCAGCATTAGGATCTCAGAAACCATAAGAGATATGAAGTCTGTTAAACGGGGGCAAAGTTGCGTAATTTAGGAGCCATTGACATGCTCTTAAGAAATTTAGATAATTCCAACTACTTCCGGCGATATCCGTAAAAAAACCGAAAAGCAGCTATTTTATTTTTATTTCTTCCTGACTTTATTTGAAGAGATATTATTGCCACTTTTTCTCCTTAATCAAATTTTAAATCTGATGTTTCGTGTCAGGGCCCCCATCATAAACTTAATTTTTTTAAATACGGTTTATCAGCTTCGTTGGGGGTCACTAAATTAGCACTTTTGTAAAAAGCGTACAAATGAAATGGAGTAACAGGCAACAACACTTATTCTTTATTATAGTGAAAGTGTTGCTAGATCTGGATCGTTGTACCAAATTAAAATTGACAAATTAAAGAAATAAAATAGCAGCTGGCAAAACTTAAGACTTAACAACAAAAAATCGCAAATGCATGGTTCTCAAAAATTACTGTTTATTTTTATCACCACCTTCCGTATCAGCTTTCGAGCAGCCTCGTTCAACAACACCTACAGAAATTCCAGATAAACCAACTCCTCAATTCCTAATCGAAATTGTGGTAAACGACGAATTAAATTTTAAATTTTTTGAAATTTATTCGAAACTTTTGGCAATGATGTAATAGTAGAAACGTCGATGAAGCAGAAATGCCATACATACAAAGGTCATTATGAAAACGATATAGTCTGATTATAATTTATATTGGTATACAAAGATCCACAATGGATCCTTGCTAATAGTATGATAATATGTAATAGTGAGTACTACAGATACAGAACATCAAAGACGTAACCTAACGAAATTTACATTAAGAAAGTAGTCTTATTCAATTCTAAAAAACGACCTACAGTGCCGTCCTATCTGGCTACGCCAAGACACTGGTACTCTTTAGAGAACAGCTTTTTGTATGTTTCTCGCAAAGACCAGAATAAACGAGCACGGTAATATTCACACCGCATTATTGCTAACACATAAGGAACAGAAAGTTACTATCTTTTCAAAAAACTTACTACATTTAATATTGTTTATAACACTTATTCATTTTTAGCGGTCACTTAATTGGTACTTTTGCTAATTTAAAACCCGGTATCGGGATCGAAGAGGTCCTATCCTATTTTTTTCCATCCTATCCTATCCTAAGATTGAGGTGGCGCAAAAAAAAATTTTATGGTAGAAAAAAATAACATCACTTATTTTTTGTTATAGTGAAAGTGGTGTCATATCTCATTCGTTGTACCATTTTAAATAACTGGCAGTAGACTAAGACATGTAACACTAGGAATTTTCATTAATCAATTTTATCCTGTTTCTATCTTAGATTTTCACGTGTCAGATTTGACAGATACGACGCCATTTTGACTTTCTTTAAATGGAAACTTTTCTTGGCTTATATTAGGTTTGTTCTAGCAGCGATTTCAAACGATTTCAAACCATCCGGAGTTTGCGCATAGCAATATAAGCGACGCTTATATCGTTATGCGCAAACTCCGGATGGTTTGAAACCGTTTGAAATCGCTGCTAGAACAAACCTAATAATAACTGGGTTCAGGTATTAAAATGGAGTTGGAGTGGAGTACGAGTGGATTTTGAAGCACGTGATCTTGGAGCGTATGGAGTCAAAATGTATAGTCGAACGATTCGGGGTTATTCAACCTGGGAACGACAGATTACTAACGGATTCAAGACAGCTGTTTTCTTTTTTCAATTTTAATTTTTAGAAGAAGTATTTTTTTAAGAGAATTCGTACACAATGTTTGCTTAATTACAAATTTTATTAATGTATTGTTACATAGTACCTGTGACCCATCAAATATAACGCGGTTAACTTTACTTATTTCCATATTTTTATAATCTTGGACTACACATAGCCGAAAATTTGTGCATATGACCCAAACAAAATTAAAATTCTCAAGAAACAAGACACAAAATGAAAGTCGAAAATGACACTTCTCGCTCGATTCTCACACTGCGCAGGCTCACTCCAATATCTTCCTTCTGCGAGGTGGAACTTTTGGAGTAAACTTTTTTTACGCCACTCCGTAATAGTCGAACGCTAAAAGAACTACTCCATTTGCACGAAAAGCTCTACCCGAACGGCTGGAGTATTTTAGGTATGCACGGAGTGAATGGCGTGAGCATGCTGAACGCGCCTAATATAGAAATGTTTCATTTTTGAGCTGATTGAAAAAATATAAAGATAACCTAAAAATGTTTCTAGAAGCTTGTCAAATTTGACAGATGCCAGATCATAAGTCAATTTTTACGTGTCATATTTGATAGGTCCGGTATCATCTACGATTTTTTCCAAATTTGAGTGATTTGATCTCATTTAGTAGTTTTGGCTTGCCAAATTTGACAGATAGGTCACCATTTTGCAGTTGTTTTTAAAGGAAAATATTTAGAGGTGATAATTAATCATATAAAATTATTGAAATTTTTGAGTTGACCAAAACTATAAAGACATTACGATTTTTTCCCAACCCTTTAGAATATGACAGGTACGATACCTTCTTCGAGATTTTACTTGTCAAATTTGACAGATTCGACTACATTTTGGGTTTTTTACTTTGACCTATTTGACATATACGACGTCATCTTGACTTTTTTTAAATGGAATCTTTTCTTGGCTTATAATTGACCTGATTTCAGAAATATAAAGTAATCCTAATAATTTTTTCTAGAAGCTTGTGAATTTTGAGATACAAGACCATCAGTCAATTTTTACTTGTCAAATTTGATAGGTACGGCATCATCTGCGACTTTTCCCAAATTTGATTCATTCGATCTTATTTAGTAGTTTTTACTTGTCAAATCTGACAGATACGTCACCATCTTGAAGTTTTTTGAAGGTGCGTTTTGCGTTTTTTTGTAGGGGTTGAATGAAACCGAGCCGTCACACGTCACGCTCCGATAGGTAACGTAACGCTCCTTCTTCTGGCATGTTCCCGTAATAGAGAGCGGAACTTTTCAGGGGATGTAGCCGGGGTAAAAAAGAAGATCCTGGGACCAAAACGGGACCCCGTTTGGCCAGGGGAGGGGGAGAGAAGGAAAAACTGAAATAATTAATTTCAGGAGAACAGGAAGAGGTACGGGGTCGACATTTTTATGGTAGGTACGCCCCATGGGGAGCCACCTTAGACAATACTAATTTAAGGGGGGATATTGGGGAAAAACCCGTTTTTCGTCCGTATCTCTGCAACGAAGGCTCGGATCGAAATTCTGACAAAACGATGACCCCGCTTGTTAAAGTTTTCACTTCTATCGTGTGGTCGTAAGCACACGCATTTTTTTTTAATTATAAATCGTTTATGCAAAATAATTTTAGTCAAAAATATCCCTCATCGTGAATCACCCTGTATATGTTTTTTAAAGGAACCCCCTTAGAGGTAATAATTAATCATATAAATCATTGAATTTTTGAGTTGATCAAAAATACAAAGACATAACGATTTTTCCCGAACCCTTTAGAGTATGACAGGTACGATACCTTCTTCGAGATTTTACGTTTAAAAATGACAAAATTAAAGAAAAAAAAATAGTGGCTGACAAAACTTAAGAGGAACGCAAGGGCAATGATACTCAGAATTACCGTCTTACGAGTCAGATTTGGAGCAATCGCTTTCAACAACGCCTAAAGAACTCCTTAACTCCTGGTAGAAATTGTGGTAAACATGACTTAAATTAAAAATATTTTGAAGTTTATTCGAAATGTTTGGCAATGATCTTATACTAGAAACGTTGATGAAGCAGAAATACGACACAGGCAAAGGGCATTATGAAAATGACATAATCTGATTCTAATTCTAATTAGTATACTAATAGTATGATGATATGTATAATAATGAGTACTACAAAACTCAAAGTAAAAAATCAAATCATTATTCATCATTCAATCATTAAAAAAGTACCCTTCAATCCTAAAAGACAACCTATACGCCAGCCTTGTCTCTCGGCGCCGTCCTATCTGGCTACGCCAAAAAACTGGTAATCTTTAGAGAACACCTTTTCCATAAAGACCAGAATCAACGAGCACGATAACATTCACACTGCAATATTGCTAACACATGAATGACAGAAAGTTAGCATCTTTACAAAAAATCTAATATTAATGTATTTGATTCTAGTCTCTTATAATGTTGGCCTTTTAATATTTATGTGAAATAATAATCAATTGGGAAAAAGTCAAAATTTCATCGCAGGCAATATAATAGATTCTCAATTTTTTACATATTAGCTGAGATCTTTCTGCATTTTAACAGCACACTTACCAAAAGCATAATAACCGATTTATAAAGTACACTTCACCTCGACAAGTACAATAGTATAGTATAGTAACTATTCTAAATGTTTTAATATTGTTTATAATATTCAATTTTAACGGTCACTTAATTGATATTTGTGCCAATTACCCGGGGATCTGTATCGAAGAAGTCCTGTCCTATTTTTTTTCCATCCTATCCTATCCATCTAAGATTCAGGTGGTGCATAATATAATTATCTGTTAGAAAAAATTACAACCCGTATTTTTTATTATATTGAAAATGTTGTTATATCTTGTTCGTGGTACCATTTTATATTACTAGCAGTAGACTTAGGGTTGCCAACTCCAAGATTTCTTAAATCGGGATATTGCATATAAAAAATCGGGACATTCCTAATAAAACCGGGACCTAAAGTAAAGAGTTGAAAGTTTGCTGTGCACAACATCAGTTTTGAATCCCTGGATGATTTTTTTAATGAGAATATAGAATATAGTCAAGAATAAATTTTATTCGAATTTAAAAGAAAAAGATTTTTAGGCACAATAGGACATAGTAAAGAAAATAAAATAACCGTATATAGAATAGAAGATCCTACCTTCTATCATAATATGTAACATGAAAACATAACAATCATATCATTGAGAAACAACTAAAAGGCTAGGTACCTACTTCTTGTAAATTCTAATTATGTGTAGATAACATATAACATATATATTACAAAAAAAAATTTATTCCTATGCAATGACAAAATAACATTTTGTTTTGTTATAACTAAAACATAAGAAGTATTTTTTGGCTTTTTGCCGAAGCCAGCTTTGATTTATTGCTAAGCGCGTGCTTGTAAAATTCTCAAATCTGTGTAAAATTAACATTTATTTGTAGCTCACTTTTAATATACCTCAAGTTTCCTTTTATATAAGGTGTGAATATAAAACGGATGTATCTCGTATCTGTTTGTTGTTTTTGCGGGCAAATTTGATTCTCGATTGAAAAACGGGACATTTGGCGTTCCGCCATAGGTCTTGGCGGGACGTAATAAAATGACCCCAAAAATCGGGACGTCCCGCGAAAATCGGGACGGTTGGCAACCCTAACTGTAGACTAAGATATTTTACACTTATTTGAAGCAGTTTAAAATTGACAAAACTAAAGAAAAAAAATAGTGGCTGGCAGAACTTAAGACGAACGCAAGAACAAGATATCGCAGAAGCAATGTTGCCCAAAATTACTGGATATTTCAACAACACGTAAAGAAATTCCAGATAAACAACTCCTCTACTCCCAGTCGAAATTGTCGTAAACATGAATTAAATTTAAAATATACTAGAAACGTTGATGAAGCAGAAATATCATTATGAAAGTGAAATGAGCTAATTAATTTCTGTTAGTATACTAATGGTATGATATAATAATGATTACTACAAAACTCAAATAAAAAATCAAATACGAGTCCCAACGAAATTTATATTATGAAAGTAACATTCAATCCTAAAAAAATGCTTTTACCAGCCTTAGCCGTACTCTTTAGAAAACACCCTTTTGTATATTTCCGTTAATAATAGGTACTCAATTTTTTACATCTTAGCCGAGATTTGGGTGCATTTTAACAGGACATTTGCCAAAAGAATGAAAACCGATTTATAAAATACACTTCATCTCGATAACAAAAATAGTACAATTGTATTTTTGTATGTTACCAGATGAGTGTCATAACGCAGCTTTACGAATAACTACTGATAAGAATAGGTAAAATTGTCTGTTAACTTATATATGTAAAATATTTTATCAATCGTGAATATCTTCCATAAAAGAAATATGCTTATTTTTTTAATATATTAGTATATTTGACAAAGCGCTTCGGAACAGCATAAAAGCTTACAGATTTACGATGCACACCTCGATAAGAATAATTATTATGCAATTCTTTATCATGACAAAAAGCGTTATTTTACGCGCAATGAATCCATTCACGCCGCAATATTACCATCCTATGAGGGTCAAAATTTTATATAAATATGCAAAACGTTAAATATAAACATATTTTACGTCAAATTAATTAACCATATGTAAAAATATATTATCATTAAATAATAACTTCTTAAAAAATCAAAATACATTTAAGTACATTTTGATAAAGTACTTACCAAAAGCAGAAAGACGTGAAGAATTGCAAATTTACCAAGCGCACTTCACCGCGATAACCAAAATAACGTAATCGTATCACGACAAAAACTGTTACTCTCAGGGAGCACCTTTTTGCATGTTATAATGTTAACACAATAAATGTCAGAAGTACAATGAGTACCATAGCATAACAGTCTCGCCGCATATGAGGGGCATCCGCTATAGGGAAGGGGGACAACTTATAAAACATTTATGTATGTTTACTTTATAATGTATTTAGCATAGCTTCCAAATCCTCCATAAACTAGAGGAAAATTATGGATACCTGTAATAATTAATAACCACACAAAAATGCTTTGAGATATAATAATATGTTGATGTTTGTATGTATGATAGGAAAGCAATTGTTTTTTTTTTTTAATTCGAATTTGGTTATTATTCAAAATATATAAAACTGAGTGAAAACTTGATCATTATAATTTTCGTCCTTGGGCAAATAAATGTGTTCTAGGTGTATATGTAAATGTGTATGTACCTTATATCGGTATGAAAAATTACCAAAACGGTCGGTTATTTCAAAATATACAGGGGTTATCAAAAAATGGCTTATATAAAAGTTGTACGACTTTTAAAAATTTACATTTCTGTAAAAAATTGGAATATACTGGACCGCTCAAAAAGTCGTGGAGAATGTGAGTTATATATGTTTTTAATGGAAGCTATATATTAGCGTATATTATTACTTATTGCTGATTGCCAAAATTTTTATTAACCATATTATGTTATTCCTAAATTCATTATTTTCCTAGATATCGCCGATTCAAATAATAACGAACAACAATGTAATATTCGAATGTGCCTAATCGTATTTACCTGAGCAATAAATGAGGTATGCGAATTTTGCGAAATAATGACTGGAAATATTGAAGAGAAACCGCATTTTTCAAACAATATTGTTTTTTGGATGAAGCCAGGAATGGTCAATAAACAATTGCCGTTACTCTGCGCGAAATAACCCAAACTAGTATGAAGAACTGCATATACAGTTCCAAGGAAAAAGTTAATGTCTGGGCTGGATTGTTTGCGGAACATCTAATTGGACTCTTTGTCTCTTGAACGATATCTCCAGCTTCTTCGGCAAGAAATAGTTCCAACTATAAACAATTTAAATCCCGATATTAACTTAACCTCGTATCAGGAAGATGGAGCTCCTTCGCATTTTGCTCGTGAAGATAGAGCATTTTTGGATGTCACATTCCCAAATCGATGGATCGGGAGAAGAGGGCCTAGCGAATGGCCTTCACGGTCCCCCGATCTTTCGCCATTAGATTTCTTTTATTGGAGTCACCTGATAAACAGTGTTTATCGAAACAAATTAAAAGAATTAAGAATTAAAATTTTAAATGAATGTGAGACAATAAATAACAAGAGGAATGGTTTTAAATACACAAAGCCATTTTTACGATAATTTATATCATTGTCAGTTGGTAAATGGGGGTAATTTTCAACGTTTATTAAAATGGAGCCGTTTTTCCATAATTTGTCACACGGTTCTTTTTTTAAAGTTAACTTATTAAATTGTTTCTTGAAATTTCTTTTGTATTTTGTAACAGATCAAAATGTTATGATATCTAGGAAACTAATTAATTTAGGCATAAAGTATGGTTGATAATATATTCAAAATTTACTGGATAATCCAAATAAGTAATAATATATGAGGTGTTCCATTTAAAAATTATATAACTACGCGATCGTGTATATTCTAATTTACAGACATTTTTGACGGCCCCTGTATATTTCGAAATAATCGATCGTTCTTATAACTTTACCTAACCCTGTATAAATAGCCGTAGACAGTACAATTTAACCATGTATTTTTTCAATAAGATGTTATGCTCTTACTGCCAATCAAAACCAGAGGTTTACGTGATTTTTTACAACTAGATAACGAAAATGATAAATAATATAAGGGAAAAGTGTATAATATCGATCACTGGACAATATTGACCACCATTTTAATTTGTGATTAGATATTTTAGGTTTCAACCATATCGCTACAATTACATTGACTTGGCAATGCAATAGTGTGATGAAAATAAATCGAAAGTTTAATGATCTTAAATCTCTATTAATGCAAACGGAAACAAAAGTAAAATAGTGAATACAAACATATTGAAGTATTCTTACTTATTATTAGTGATATTAATTGTAAACGTACAGTTAGTCGCGTTATATAGTCCGAGAGACGGCTTACTACAACATAATCTGTTAGTGTACAACGGTTTACTACAACATAATATATTAGTGTACAACTATCTTTTACACATCTAGTACGTTCGTATGCTCCGTCTATCGCATACATTTGCGTTATGTGTCTAATTCTTTTACAATAAAAGTTCTCGAAGTTTAAATCAAAATTTCCATTCAAAACACATTTTTTATTGGGGTCCAAATGATCTTCTGACCGTTCTTCAAACGTATCCATAAATACAGCATCTCTGCTATTTGATGAATGATAATTTTACCGATCTCCCATTCAACGCCATTAATCTTTACATGCACACATTTACAGCAAAATTTGCCTTCTTCAATATAACTTTTACTATCCTTAAACACTATATCATTACGGACAAAAATCAACACCCCACCCGTGTGGCGATTAGATGAATCACATCTCAGCGCGCTGTACCTATCAGCACATAATTCTACATCCTCCATATCCTCTGTTGTTCTGGTTTCACCAAAGATAATAATGGTGGTTATGTCCAAATATCTGTTTTATATTGCTATAGCGGTAGGCTATGAAGCTCTGAGCATTCACATAAAGGATGTCAGAGTTTCTAAGGCTCTTTATCTGTGTTGTTGATTGTGACGTCTGACCTAAAAATTCCTGATCCCCCACTGTTGCCAACCTCTAAACTTGCTCGAGTTACTGTTAAAGTTAAATCTAAACTATCTCACTACCACATTAAGTGGTCATAGTTCAGTTTCTTGTGGATGGAGGGTGTCCCAAAACAGCTTTCTTGAAAGCAGGTGTGTGTGTTTCATTCTGAATCTTCTCACGCATTATAACGCCTATTGAATTATTATCTAGGTGACCAAGGTAAATCTACTTTCTTTCAACAACAGGCTCAATTCCACTAGTAGTCGTATTGCTGCCTCTCACTACAGTTTCACCAAGATTATTGTTATTTTGTGGGTTATTGTTATTGTTATCCTGGCTGTAACCCTTGAGGGTGGATATGCTATTTGGGTTGGTGTGTATCCTCACCACAATCTTGGGTGTATCATGCCTTAGAAGAAAGTTAACTAGTTCCTCATTAGAATTTTTTATTGCCCCAGCTACAGCATTCAATCCCAGGACCATCTGTTCGGACTGCTGATCAAGATGGTTCTTCACTTTTGACAGCATTTCTTCATGAAGTTTGTTATTTTGTGCACAATTTCTGTTTGGTACCTGGGTTACATCGAAATTATCAAAATCTATTAGCTGTAACTTAGAGTCGATATTCGACTCAATTTTAGGTTACAGTTGGTTACATTTATTTTTAGGCTATCGATTCTCTTCAAGATTATGAGCCAGTTTTTAAATATTGTAACACATTCGCGTAGATGCACCTCGTGATTTATTTGGTATCACCCTGATTTCCTGTGCTTGTTGATTGTTGCACGTTTGACAAATTACTCTACCACATAGATCACAAGGGAAGCAAAAAGAATAACACCCTCCTTATCATCCTTTAATACACATTCTTTATTGCATTTAAAACATTTATTATGGCTTGGATTACCCATGATAGGTTATGTTTTTTTTTTTTTGCTTTTATCCACTAACAAAACTATGAATTTCGCACTAAAATCGGGAGTTTTACACGAGAATATCTATGCCAACATAAAGCTTAGCAATTATTCTAGAAACTACACCTGGGATGGTTCGTTGGATGAACTGAGTGGTCTAAAGGCCATTATTGCCGGTCCCAAGCCCGGATAAAGGAGAAGGGTTAAGTGTAGGGCTAACAATCCTATCTTGTAAAAAAGACACTGTTATGAAAATCAACGTTTGCCTCGGAATAGGACGACCGTAAGACGACGACCTGGGCAATGTAAAAAGGACATGAGTATTGGAACCCTGAATGTACTAAGCTGGTACAGGCCAGAAGCAGCGCAAAAGACAATAGAACATCTAAAGGAAATTGGTATGGATATCACGGCAATGCAGGGAATCCGGTGGAGGGACTCAGGGCATCAGAAGATCGGAAAATCTGTTGTATTTTATAAGTCGGAACAAACACAACGAATTTGGAACTGGTTTTGCCCTACGAGAGGAACTAGTAGGATCTGTTATCGAGTTTAAACCCGCTAATGAGCGGATTTGTCAAACCAGATTTGCAGGCAAGTGGTATAACTATTCGATGTTATCTATACACGCCCCAACTGAAGAAAAAGATGACATCAGTAAGGAAGACTTCTATGATGAATTGGAAAGAACTTTATACAAAATGCTCAATAAAGACATGGTAATAATGCTGGGAAACTTCAACGCTAAAGCAGCAAGAGAGGAGGCCTTTAAACCAGTAAATATAGCCTACATGAGTACTGCAACGATAACGGAATCCGACTTGTAGACATGGCAGCATCCAACAACCTATTGATCAAATCAACAATGTTCGAACAAAGAACATTAATAAACAATCCTGGATATCTAACGATGCAGTACCAAAGAACCAAATTGACCATGTCTTAATTAATGCAAAATACGGCTGTCATATAGTCGACGTAAGAAGCCTGAGAGGTGTGGATGCAGATGGGGGCCACTTTTTGGTTAGTACGAGCAGGAATACCTAGCCAAAGGGATAACAACACAGTTCAGCCACCTATATGGAATACCGAAACACTCAAAGATGACAGCAAGAAACGAGAATGAATACCAGAAGAGTCTAACAGCACACCTTGAGTCAACATCTAGACAGGAAGATGTAGAGAAAAAATGGGAAAACATTAAGAGACCAGTAATTGTAAGTACGCAAACGATAGTGAGAAAGATAAAGGCTGGCCCGACTGGAGATACTGCAAGACCCAAACGAACACAATAGGGAGAAATACAGACAAACAAGAGCAATAGCACAGAGAACAGTTAGAGTAAAGAAGAGAGCACATGAACAAAAAAAGTTAGGAGACCTGGAAGCAAGTCGAACAAGTGACCAAATTAGGATTTTTTTTCAGCAAGTGAGATGCATTAAAAGAGGCTTCATACCGAGAACTGACATGTTTCTTTAAACAGATTAGTGACAAATAATAGTGAGGTGTGAAGAAGTTACCTCGACCAATTACTAAACGCACAGCAGGTCCAAGAAAGAGATACGGCCACCTTCTATAACGCAGATCCACTGGTCGAATAGTCAACCCTTGAGGGGGTTAGGAATTTTTTCAAGAAGTGAGAAGCATTAAAGGAGGCTTCATACCGAGAACTGACATGTTTCTTAAAACAGATAACGGAAGACTAGTTACAAATAATAGCGAGGTGATGGAGATGTGCAGAAGTTACTTCGACCAATTACTAAACGCACAGCAGGTCCAAGAATGAGATACGGTCAACTTCTATACCGTAGATCCACTGGTTGAAAAGCCAGCTCTTGAGGGGGTAACGAATGACTGCCTTCGCAGGCTGAAAAATCACAAAGCACCGCGTAATAGCATAATATCAGCAGAGTGTCTGAAATATGGAGGAGAAACATTTCTCAAACATTTCCACACCCTCATACCCCAGATTTGGAAGGAAGAGGAAATACCACGTAGTTGGAAAGAGGGTGTCATCGTGCCCCTACACAAAAAGGGCTACAAACTACAATGCTCCAACTATCGGGGAATATCATTGACAAGTACTAGATATAAGGTCTGGTCCCTAGTACTACTCGAAAGATTAACTCCCTACGTAGAGCATCAGCTGGGTGACTACCAATATGGGTTCAGAAAAAAGCGATCAACCGTAGTTCAGATCTTCGCAATCCGTCAATTAATGGAGAAGTGCTGGGAATAGAATAAAGTCCTACATCAACTTTTTATCGAGTTTAAACAAGTGTATGACAACGTCTTGAGGGTGGAGCTGTGGAATTCTATGGTAGAACTAGGAATCCCGAATAAACTTGTCAGTTTAGCAAAGATCAGCATGGAAGGCTCCGCAAGTGCAGTACGGATCGGAGGGAAACTTTCAATCTTTTTTACTATAAATAATGGCCCGAAACAGGGAGACGCAATCCTCCCCACTCCTGTTTAATATCGCCTTGGAGGAGGTAGGTAGGGAGGCAAAAACGGAGACTCTTTTATTCAGAAATCGGGGCCCCCGTCTTATATTGGCCTTTGCGGATCGCATAGATATCGTTGGAAATACAACTGTGAACGTTAAAGATAAATTTCTAAAAATAGAATCGGCAGCGGAAAATATAGGCCTAAAAATAAATGAGAGAAAACCAAGTACATGATCACATCAAGAACTGAGCGTATAGGACAAGATGTGACGATGGACAAATACAACTTCAAAAGAGTCCATGAATTTAAATATCTAGGTGCCACTATCACGTCAGACAATGACATAACTGGAAATTAAAATCAGAATACAAAGTGCCAATCGCTGCTGTTTTGCATTACAGAAAATAATAAAATCCAAAAATGTATCTCTGACGACAAAAATAAGAATATACCACTCCATTACAATACCGATTATGACTTACGTCTATCAGACCTGGACCACGCCAAAACAGAACGAGAACAGACTGAGAATTGCAGAGAGAAAAATCCTACGGAGTATATACGGACCTGCAAGGGATGAAACCACACAACAGTACCGTAGTAGAAAAAGTAGGGAAATAGAAGAACTATATGACCAACAGGACATTGTAAAAATAATTAAAGCGGCCATGTCAAAAACAAAAAGATGGAAGAGTTGTTAAATTATTATGGGAGCAGGCCCCGATCGGTAGAAAACCATTAGGAAGACCACGACTATGGTGGAGAGACAACATAGCATCAGACCTTAGGACCCTGAATATCACGGAAGCAGAAGAGCTAATGATCGACAGAGTCCAATGGAGGAGAATCGTTGAGTCAGCCAAGACCCACCCTGGGTTGTAAGAGCTACAGAGAAAGAAAGAGAATTCTTCTAGAGCCGATTTCGGTCATAAAATAAATAAAAAAAAAGAACTTTTCACGATGATCGCAGATTTCTCTAGAGGCAATATAAAAAAAACGAGCTACACCTACAGTTGGGAAGGATGTGTTTTTAATGATACATAGGTCTAAAATTAAAATTTTACATTTTCATAATTTTTTATAAATAATTGGTAGTTTTAAAAATTGGCAACATCGCCATTAAATGCAAAATTCTTCATTAAATTGTACGCCTATCTGCAAAATTTCACATCTCTAGCACCAACCGTTTTGTTCCTCAAGGAGACTACACCTTACCGCCTTAATGGATTAGTCCTGATGACTGGCATTTGGAGTGCAAAAAAGCAACAACAGCTTTCTCTTTTGCACTTTCCATGGATCCATTCGGCTTTGTCTACACATAAATTTTGTTGAATTATTATGCATGGACAGTTTTAGACGCCGCAGTAGTTTGTTTCAAATTAAATATCAGGTAACATATGTTTTTGGCCGCCAGTATGACTTAATTCCAAATGGATATAATTTTGACTATATAATAACCATTCTATTTCATCCTGAAACTGAAGCCACAGATTAGCATTTATATTATATGAATATTTATCAGCAAAATATGAATTCACAGCAACAATATCAAACATTACCCAACAAAGGTTTTTTTGTTAACATTAAAACAAAGTGTACCTAAAATTTACTTACACCATTCATTTACCCTATGCAAGTCCTCGTTAACCACTCTCTTCAAAGCCCTGTTTCTGCAGAGCATCACAAAAGTGTAAAGAACGAATTTATCTTGAAAGAGGAAATTTGCGCAAGATCATTCAGGTAAGCCGAAAAAAGAACTGGACTAAGAGCTGATCTCCCACTCGTAATAACTATGAAAACTCGGACCAAAAGAGTAGAAAAATAAGATTGTTTAAATCGTGGCCTTATTTTAGAGTTGAAAATCTAGTACACATCTTGCTTTATGAAAATTGCTTAAAAGAAAGTAAAACTACGTTAAACTTGAAAATGATGTCATGAACATCCAATAACCGATATGTATGCAAGCTTAATATTTATGTAGATATTTTGACGCAACAAAATTATACAAGTTTTGTTTAAAAAAGGGCACATGAGTAAGTTAATATTTGTCTTATGGCAATTTCTAATGAGGTTTGTATAATATATACATTATTTTTGTAATTGCGGCCGATATATACAGTTCTGTAATGGTAATATCCTTCGTATTCAAGTTATTAATGAAGAATAGGACGTTAAAAGGCCTGAATACTTTAGAAATGAAGTTATTTGTTTATCTAATAGTGACCCGACAGTGATTGATGATCGTGGAGAATTAGATTATGTATGGACAGTTTTAAACGCCGAAGTAGTTTGTTGTAAAATAAATATTAGGGTACCTACGTTTTTGGTCGCCACTATGAGGGCATTACAAATGGGTATAATTTCGACAATATAATAAGCGTTCTATTTCATCATAAGTGAAGTCATAGATTAACATTTATATTTATATGAATATTTATCACCAAAATGAGAATTCATTGATTGATATCTAGCTTAATAAATTATGATTTGATGATACCTATAAGAAACCAATTTTTCATATTACGCGATAGTGAGAATCTTCAACTAAAAATTAGTGAGAATGTTTAATATTTTATTGTATTCGTAGATGGAAAATATGCGATGTGTGTTGAAATGCAAATTGTCCAGCCCATAAGCAGTAGATTTGTTTAAGTTTAGGTTAGTAACTTATTATGGACCACATAATAACCATGCATTATTTCATGGGCCAAGTTTGGTATGGTATGGTAGGTAGAGGGGTCGCTTGGCAAGATTTGTCCTTCAACACATCGACCACAATTGACCTTTTGTGTATACCCTTCTATTTTACACGAAAATTCCTATCTCCTTCGAGAATCTCAGAATATTTCAAGGGTTGAGCTGTCTCTGACCAGGTGCATTGTGTCTCTTTCCGCCTTTTTTTTTCCCGATTCCTGAGTTCATTCATTACGTGTCCTCTAGTGATGCCACAGAATGATTCAGACCTGCAAAAGGCAGTCTGTGCACCATTCCGTGCGAGCTGGTGAGCGGCTTCGTTGCCTTTCACACTCTCGAGCCTTGGTACCCACATTAAGGAGTATGTTTCTGTTCTGCAGCCATCCGACAATCCCATACTAGCCGGAAGTTGATTCTACTAGATGCTAGCGCTTTTAAGGCTGCTTGACTATCTGATAGGATATAGATCTTTGCACATTCAGAGATGACTATATTGGTAGCATTTAGTTCTGCTTGAAAGATTGTGGGAGTGTTTCCTAAAGGTGTAGATATTCGACACCTAGGGCCGTAAACTCTGAATCCCACTCCTTCTTTCATCTTTGATCCATCTGTGTACCAGACAAGTGATCCCCTCTCTAGTTGTTTTATAGTCATTCCTCTGTACTATTGCGGTCTCCCGCAAACCGCCTCCGGGTCTGCCAAAGGGCGATGGAGAGAGCAATACTAGGAGTAAGCCTGAGAGGTAGGATACATAACGAAGACATCAGGAGAAGAACAGGAGTTTGCAACATCATTGAAAAAGTAGCGAGGTTGAAGCGGAGTTGGGCAGGCCACGTAGCCAGAAACAACTCGAAATGGAAGAAAACCCTGATGCAATGAAAACCAAGAGAGTCAAAGAGAAGTGTCGGACGCCCACATGCGATATGGAGAGACGACATCCAACGACATGCGGGAAAGAATTGGAGCCCAGCAAAGATCGACATGGAAATCATTGGAAGAGGCCTATGTTCAGGAGTGGACATCAAATGGCTGAGGAAGAAGAAGAAGAAGAAGAAGAAGAAGAAGATTGCGGTCTTCAATTACCACTTCCAAGGAGCGATCAAAATTGAGTTTTGTTTCCATTTTATCGGTTGGTTTGGTCATCGCCTCTATCTGGATGTCCTTCAGACTTTTAAGGTGGCCAGTCAGGTTTCCTAGCTTCAGTTTTTGTGTCTGAGTGACTCTATACGCACTGATCCAAGGCTCCGTTTCTATGCATATGTGCAGCGGAGGATTTCCAGAGCTCTTGTGGGGCACGTTTTCATAGCCCCTGTTATACCCAGACAGGCAAGCCATTATACTCTTGATAGATTTCGCTGTGCTATTATTTCCCTTGTTTTTACCCACCACACCAAGTAGGCGTAGGTTATAATAGGCTTAACAACAGTGTTATAGGACCACAAGATGATGGAGGGTTTTAGCCCCCATGTTTTACCAAAGAGTCGTCGACAGGCCCAAAGCACTGCCGTTGTTTTTTTGATAGTTCTTTCCAGGTATGGATTCCAGGTTAGTTTCTGGTCAATAACGATGCCTAGATACTTAATCTCTTTTGAAAGTTCTACCTTTATCCTCTCAATGTGCGTGCTTTAAGGTTCAGCTTCCTTCTTTTTGTGATTGGGATCACTACGGTTTTGCTTGAGTTGACATTTAGTCTTTCCTGTGTACACCATGTACTGAGAAGGTTGAGTGCACTTTGCATACGTTCTTGGAGAACGTTTTCATGCTTGCCTCTTATTATTATAACTAGGTCATCTGCGTAACCTTGAACTTCAAAGCCTGCTTCAGTCAGTCTTACCAGTCGATCGTCAACCGCCAAAGACCAAAGCATGGGCGATAGAACCCCTCCTTGAGGGTATCCCTTTATTACTTTGACTGTGACGGCTGTTTCTCCAATGGTCGCGGTGACTTCACGGCTGGTTAGCACGGATTTTATCCATGTTGTAGTGGTTGGTTCTGTCACTCCTCTACGGGTAGTGGCAAACTGAATGTGAAGTGTTGTCAAATGCACCCTGGGCCATACAGTCAGTTAATTAAGGATCTTATTTTTTAATTACATCATAATAAGTTCATTGAGAATATGTCATCAGAAAGTCTTGGAACTATAGCTACAAACTTTACACTATAAATTATAAAGGAGAAAGTAGTTTTTACTATACTTATTATTTTCACAAAAGAATGTAAAATGGAAACAATGTCAAGACCAGCTAACATCCAATAAGTATGAGAGAATAATGTATTATGTTATGTACCTAGGTTTTGTTACCCAACAAGAGGCTATCTATTTTTTATTTGAAAATGCACATTATTTGTTTATTTCCGCAATTTTAAATATTTTATGTAGGTACTATGTTTAGTTGAATTTAGGTCAAATTGATTTTATTTTACAGCAATATTATTAACTTTAACGCATTAAAATATCGAATTATACTTCCAAACAGTAGTAAGTTTATTTTTGAAGGAAACTTCTTTAGCGCCGTTGTGAGTGATTTGAAACTCCATGAAACGAAAAAAGCGACACCAATAAAAATATATAGATCTAAAGGATGTAGCCTGCAAGAGAATGAGATAGAACACAGTTCCGGTCACATGCATTTTAAGGCGGGAAAATTAAATGTTATTTTCACTTAGTGAGTAAAATTAAAATTGTAAAGAAACTCCTTGTTATTATGCATGCTGAACCTCTTAACTATTAAATTCATTTATTATATTTCCGAATGAGTTCCGAGTTCAAGTATGAGTGAAAAGTGAATAAATCTTCCGTGCCGGAGTACATATGGATCCTTTGTAAGAAAGTAATATGTTCTGCACGCAATAAGGATAAATACATTATCTGATTTTACCTAACATACTTCGATGATGATCATAATTCAAGATAAATTTTACATGTTTGCCAAGAGAAAAGTAATTTCGTACAATCACTGAAGTTAAGCAAGAATCGGGCTTGGTTAGTACTTGGATGGGTGACCACTTGGTTTATACTTCTACCGCGTGTGCACAATTTTAAAATTTTATACAGTTTTTAATATCGCTCTGCAGAAGTTTTCACTTCTGTCGTGCGGTTTTAAGCACATAACTTTTCCTTATTGAAAAGATGAAGATGGGGGAACACATAACTAAGCTGTTGTAATATTTGGTCGTTGACTTTTAAGCATCTTTTATATGAAGTTTAAACTTTTCAAGAAAATGGTACGTCTGATTATGCATCGTTTTCCAAAAAAATTATGCTACATGTCAGCTGGCATAGCGAAGATAATGCATTGCAACATTATATCATTTAGTAAGCCATGATTCGAAAAAAATTAATCGAAATACAGCCGAAAGTTATGTACATATAAAAAAACTTGGGCTTATTTCGGACATAGAACATGCTGTTAAAATATTTTATATTTGTTTTGGGACACCCTGCATAAACTGCACGCAATACGTAAGAATAATTATCAAACACAAGGAAAATATATATTTTTTATATCAAACCGGTTAACCTTGTAAGGTTTCATATTATTTTTACCAAAAAAAGCATTATCTTAATTTCACTTGTGATTAAAAACAACCTAAAATAAGTGAGGTTGCCAAATGTTAACAGAAAATGCAAAGGTTGAAAAATAATAAAACCAATATAAAACGAATTAACCAAAATATAATCCAAATATTTACTTTTAAACAAAACATATTAGTTATTATGTATAATTTACACATGAAACTGCATAAGAAATTTTTTATTATCATTAAGGCACAGTCGTTATTACGGGTAGTGATGCCCCCGCCATTCCGAGTTGCCACGGGATGTAGCCCATCAAATCCCATCTTCCTCCTCCAGGCTGCAGAACCCCAAAGTAGTGGGGAGGGACCCAACACACACTATTCTCATCCCTTTCAGGCTAAGGACCACCAAAGGATTAAGTCAGTGGAAGTGGCCATAGGTGGTGGATGCATAAGCTTACACGAATTTGGTTCAGTTCAATGCAGCAAAAACCTAAGCAGCCATATTTACCAGGAAAGCCAATACGGCAGGCCCTGACATCCTGCATCCTCGTCAATCGGACTACTAGGTGTTTAGGTCAACAGCAATATGTCCTGGCAAGACCGCGTTGCTAACATCTCAAAATCAGCCTCGCAGAAGCTTGGTTCGTGGAAACACCTAGACTCCTTTGTCTGGCGCACTACATCACTGTGGAACCCATTCCTAGCACATCTGTTTTCCGCTAATTACAACCTACAAGTATTGAAGAACCGTGTCAATCAACATCTTCGCACACAGACCGCTCGTCGAGTGTCATAGGATCTCTCTTTAGTGTGTGTTTACCATGGAAGCGAGGGAATCACAACTTCCCTAATGTAAATGCTTTATTATTAATTAATTCGTTAACGATAATAAAAATAATATCTCTATTTGAAATTTATGTATTAGCAACAAAGTTTCTCCTTTGAATCCGAGCGCTCTGTTCTCTTTTATCAAACACCGCTACATCCAAGCCGCTTACTTGAATCCGAACACGCTTTCATTACCCGCATAAGCATACGCGCTCGCTCGCCCGCGCCGTTTTTCTCGTTGAATCTTGGAAGCTGCTATTCTCCAGCTTAACAGGGCTGCCGTAATTTTGCATTTGATTCCATTGGACCCAGGCGTGTCTAGAATAATTTAAGTGAATTCGGTTCGTCGCTAATAATTTAAGTAAATTCGGTTCGTTGGACATTATTATTTTTATTTGGACATAATTAGAGCTTGCCTGCTTCAAAAAAACCTTTATATTGGCATTTTTACCGACAACCTGTAAGCTGCGATTCGACAGATTATGGCGACTTCCGCGTTCGATGATTTAAGTGTTGCCGGTACTTCGGTATCTTAGACTTGAACTTTGAATTGTTACCCCCTTCAAGAAGGGAGCAGTTTGGCACTGCTACGAGGCAATTTGCTAGTACAGCCCCCGTCCGGGCTTAGTTAGAGCTGGGGTGACCCATTCCAGATAAGTTAGACCCTTGTTGGATCGAGGGCCCTATTAGGGGGCGACCGTAACCTTGTCTGACTGTGGGTCATGTCACGATCACCGACTTTTTCACACGGCACAGACAAAAGCCCCACACCGGGTGCGCAAGGAATTTGGACGAAATGAATACAGGTATTTATTTTGGGGAATTGTTTTTGAAGTGAAACCTTTTTAGCGAGGATAAAGCCAGAAAAATTGAAACGCTTATCAAAGTGAAACGCCCCTTTCCAGTATAGCTAGAGGGTTGAAATGTTCAGAACATGTAGCCGGGGTAAAATGGTAAAATGAGGATCCTGGACGAAAACTGGACCCCCTATGGGGGGAGAAGAAAAAAGTTAAATAACTAATTTCGGGAGAACGGGAAGAGTTACGGGGTCGAAATTTTTATGGTAGGTGCGCCTCATGGGGGCTACCTTTGACCAGATGTGGGGGCCGGGGCTCTAACTTAAGTGGTGATTTTGGGAAAAAATGCTGTGATATCTCTGCAACAGAGCTACGGATCGAAAATTTGACAAGCGATGTCAGTGGCGGCGGGAATTATACCCCCCACCTCTCCGTATACGTAAAAAAATTAATAAAAGAAATTAGAGAAACGCGGTTTTCGGCGAAAAAAAAGGGAAGGAGTTCAGCTACGAGGTTGGGGATGGCAAAATTTGGAAGAAAAAATGCTTAAAACAAAAAGTTTCGAAGAAATGGGAAAAAAATTAAAAAGAAACGTAAAAAAATGTTCGGAAAGTTAATATAAGTATTATAAACAAAATAAGAAAAAACGAAATAAAAAAATAATAAAAAAAAAGTTAGAGAAACGCGGTTTTCGGCGAAAAAAAAATTAAAAGAAGGATCTTTTTAAATATGAAATAATATACATTTTAAACAATTGGAGACATGTCAGAAATTCACATTTCATGAAATATTTTTAAATTTCTGATGAAAAATTTCCCAATTTTTGATATCTTTTGAAATAAACTCTTTAGGTGGGCGCCGAAATATGCCGGAGAACCTTGTATATACATTCATTATATTATATTATATGTTACCATTAATATCCGAAATGCGATATTATTATTATTCATCCATCAAAGGCTAGTCCCAATATTAGGTTACAAAATGTGGTAGTAAAATTAATAATGTAAAAATTACAAAATAATAAAATTAAACAAATAAGTAAGTAAAAGTATTACTAGTACAATATAAAATGAAAGAACAAAAACAAATAATATTAAAAAAGAAATAGTGAAATATTAACAATTCAAAATTAACATGACAGAGGAAGAACGGAAGAATTACAATCGATACAATTCAATCTTGTGAAAGATACAATTCGGAGAAATGTAGAAAAATGTAGAAAAAGTGTAATTCATATTACAAATTCTGGAAACTTGTTGTAAGAAATGCCGAAAAAGTCAATATCAACCGAATTAGCGATTCGTAGAATGCGCGTGATGGGCGAATTAGTACCGTAATTAGTTCTGTGATAGGGTTGGGCAAAGGTATTGGTGTTTCGAGTGCAATAGGGCGGAATATGAAAGGTAATGTTCATAAGTAAATGGGGATCGTAGGCTCTATAATTAATAAGGTTAAATAAAAGTTAAGGTCGTGATGTCTCCGACGCAATGATAGGGTGTTTATATTAAGCGTTTTTTCCAGATTTGAGTAAATAATATTATCAGTGGGTATGTGCTGTTTATATGCTACATATCGAAGGAATTTCCTCTGGATTTGTTCGATTTTGTTTATATGAACAGCATAGTAGGGTGTCCAGATGTAAGAACAATATTCCAAGTGATGCCTAACCATGGAACAATAAAGGATTTTTAGGGAATTGACATTAACAAATTCGGAGGTAGTTCGCTTAATAAAACCCAACATCCAAAGTGATTTATTACAGATTATGTTAATGTGGGGAATAAATGACAAACTAGTATCAAGGTTGATGCCTAAGTCGCGGACTGTTTCAACTACTGAAAGTTCTTCGCCGAGAATGCTGTAATTAAATATAGTAGGGTTTTTGGAGCGATAAAATCTCATAACGTGACATTTCTGTATATTTAAGTCCATGCAGTTAATTGCACACCATTGGACAAGCAGGTCAATCTGCTTCTGCAGGTGTATAGCTTCGACGAATGATGAAATCTTCATAAATATTTTTAGGTCGTCGGCAAACAGAAGACTGGATACCAATGAGAAATGCGGCACGCCAGGAGTGACAGCCATCTCCATGAAAATGAAATTTCCCGCGCGAACACAGAAAGATCTATTACGGAGGTAGGATGAAAACCAGACCAGGAGGCATCCACTCAAGCCAACAGATGCAAGCTTTGCTATAAGGATTTCGTGGCTGACCCTGTCGAACACCTTGGAAAAATCAGTGTATACCGCATCTACATGATACCCGCCCTCCAAGGCTTCCGAAAGAAAATCAACATACGAGATTAGATTAAGCTTCTTAGATCTCCTCTCCCGGAAGCCATATTGTTCATTCAGAATCATTCCACCCAATTCGGACGTTAGGTAGTGCGTAATAAGGAATTCGAAAAGCTTTGGAATACTACACAGTATAGATATAGGCCGATAATTTTTTATATTCGATTTGTCCTTAGATTTATAAATTGGTATGACATAAGTCAGCTTCCAATGATCTGGAAAAACATCCATTTCGAGAGATTTATTAAAAATGAAATACAATTGCCTTGCGAGTATGAAACAACAAAACCTAAGAAGCCTTGGAGGCACTCCATCAGGTCCTAAATGCATGCATAAAAACTCAGCATTTTAGGAATTATGGATCAGTAATTTTACTTAATATCGATAGTAACCAAAGTTAAATAAATATAAAGTTATATAATATGCGCGGTCCTCCGTCCGCACTGGGATTTCAACTAGAGAAACTAATCCAATCTGACCCAGTTGGATCCATAAAACAATTTTATAATTGTTATAACTTTTTGCGTCGAATATGTTTGGTTAATATCGATAATTAAGGGTTTTAGCAATTATCCATAATTCTTAATTTACTTAGGTTTTATGCACAATAACGTATTTCGGATATTAGCAATAACATATCTATAAATATTATATACAAACTCCCATACTATTTACATAGTGTCTGACAAAAATACATGATACATGCAAAATAATGCGTAAGTATACAAAATTTGGAAAACGCGCAATACGGACCTGGAATTTCCCTTTTAAAAATGACAGACGCTAAAAGAATTTGTCTGAGAGACATCAAAGGTGGCAATTCATAGAGAATATTCTGATTGTTTTTTCTTCTGTGATTTTAGTGCATCTTTTGCTAGTCTTGTTCTTCATACATTTCTGTACGATTTTTGCCATGGTGGGTTTTAGTATGAGATCTCTATTCGGATGAGCAGCAGCAAATAAACGGCAAATGTTTCCATCGATGCAGATCTCCGTAACTAACTATTGTTAAAATTTCAATATGTTCAATTTCACTTAATTTCACCATGATTTATGTGCTTTTATGTGAATATTTTTATATTAGCTCTATTACTGTCAATCAGAACTAATGAGTCAAATACCTAGAGTGAGGTAGAAGAGTGTAAATTCAAATAAAGGAGAAAAATCATTTGTTCCACTAAACAAAACTAACTTAAACGAACCTAAATTTACAAAAAGAAATAAACATAACCTTAAAAAAATAAAAACATGTCTTGCTACCGACGGGAACCGAACGCGGACCATCCGAGTTACAAACACAGAATCTGACCACACGGAATAAATTCGCTGGACCGTGAATGTGACGTTAACCGACCAATCAGAACCGGCTAATATAGCAAATAAATTTATATTTTAGCTTCTCAGGCTCACTAAACTGTACTATTTTATTTCTGAAAATGTGTGTCCTATCAATAGGGCAAATTGGTGCTGTTGTCAAGACAAAAGCCAACTCAGCTTACCTACATGACGTTAATACTGTAGAGAAAGTTCTTATTGAAGCCGCTTATTTTCTAAAACAACATACCAAACAGTGTTCTATAGAAGGCAATTTAAACCAAGGATTTCTTATTCAATCCTTGATTTAAACATTGTAAGTGATATTTTAACATCTTTAGGAACACACTCTATTTTTTTGCATTTACATTTATTACCACAAGTGCCAAAAATGTCATCCCTCACCAGTACAAAGGCAACCAGTTCAAAGAATTTTTAAAAACGTCTAGTCAAGTAGGTGTTTTTATTTTATTTTTCTCTCTGTTTGTTATTGGTATCAAAAAAATATATATGCTGCAAAACTAGGCAAAAAAGCTAAAGAAGCCTAGTGATGCTAGTAATGCTGCAAAACCTAGGCAAAAAAGCTAAGAAGTCCTTCTATTGCATAGGCTCAAACTGTAAAGAATAGGTAATATTTTCAAAATTCAGTTTTCTTAAAATTGCAGTTTTTTATATTACATTATTTAAACAATCTTTAAAAATATCTAAGTAACTATTATGAATTCTTGTTTTAGTTTATATACACTTCCAGATATATTTTAAGCAAACCACTGTATATTTGTAAATTAATAGCCATAGTTCCTATTCCTTAGATCATAGCATATTATAATATAATTATTGTTAAACTACTTATTATAAAAATTATTGTGTTTCTTTCTGTGATGGGTATGGCTCCCACACGATTTTTTGTTGTTATTTTGGTAAATGACGTGTAATTTACTATTTAAAAAAATGTATGTATGTTTTTTTTTTTAAGTCAAAAAGTAACAAAACTAATTTACGCTCGACCCCATCTTAAATTTTGAAATCAGACCTTCTTGTTTAGAAGGTGTTGGATGAACGCTTAAAAAAACTGTTCTGAATTTCTCATTTATGGACTTATTACGCATTCGCATGAAATAAGGGTATCCACAACCCGTCACCAGAGATTTATTTTCTAAAGCTAACTCAAAAGCCTTACGTGAAAAAAATATTATGAGGAAATAATTAAAATCTCTACAATCTTGATTTTGTATTTATGTGGTGAAGATAGTACATGAAGATAGTACATAAGTTATAAGATATGAAAGAATAGATCTTTCATGATATTTACCTGTAAAGGTCCACGTTTCTTATTTAAATTGCGATAAAATGTTAGGTTTATTCCTATTTCACTAAAAATATAGTATACCTTATATTTAAGTGATTGTATGAATTATCATAGAATGACAAATAGAAATAGCTTGTAATATCAAATATATCCAGACTTTAATATTCCATTCAAGAAAATTAAAATAAACTCTAATGTATATTTTTGAGTTAGTTTGCTAATATGTATAATACAAAATAAAGTAAATAAATAAAATAATAATTTAAAATAATATGATTTATAATTTACTTTATAAGTTTTATGTGGACTTCTTTCATAGTAATTAAATAAAAAGAAACTTACCTTTTCTCTCCTATTTCTGTTCTATTAGTATTTCAGACGATCCAAAGATACCTATTTGCTCAATTTGTAACAATCACAGGAAAACAGTTTAAGTGCAGAATTTGAATTACCATATTTCTTGGGAAAAATTGCAGGCTTTTACATTGCACGCACAAAACAAACATCACATAACTAGCCTAGCAAATTAACTAAATTATCGTTAATTTCAAATATTTTGCAAGTGTTATATCACGGTAAAAAGCACTTTGATTAGTGGCCCTACTTTTTTTGAATAATCGCTTCCTTGTGCGTAAGCGACACTAATTTTCAAATAATAACTTTATAAATCATATACTTAATATTATTGTTCCAGCTCTTATGTATGTTTTATCAATACCTTTATTATTGAAAATGTAGGTCAAACGTGAATTTTACTTAAGTTTTATTTTCGTGTTGATACTATTCAGGTGATTGTTTTTTGTTAATGAAAATATTGTTTATTAACAAATTAGTGTTTCTCGAAGATAGCGGTGATCTGAAGATTTTCATAATAATCTTCAAAATATGGTATATGGCTTTAAAGAAATTAATTAAATAAATTGCAGCGAAAAACTCATGCCAAGCTCAATACCAGCCCCTTGACAATTTGGAATCTTTCAAGATCCACATTTACAAAGTACCGTTTAACCCTATGATTTAAGTACT
>MU189333.1:28736-52874 GCA_016904865.1 Pissodes strobi | reverse complement strand
GCGAATCAAACATCATACATACGAAAAAATAACGAAAACAAATCAAAACTAAATTAATCTAACCTAAAAACCAATATGCAAACTGTCAAATCGGCCGAAATTTTTCACGAATTCGTAAAATCTTGAAATGAACTCAAGTTTCCCGCGCCGTAGATTTTAAATTTCACGAATTCGTAAAATCTTAAATTATGCACCTGTCAACTCTCCTGTCAATTAATCTGACCAATGGCGTTAAAGTTCGTGATTCGTATTTCGTGATTCGTTGCTGTATGAACTACCTTTTAGAATCTTAAATGGGAATGAGGGTCAAGTGGCACATGGTTTTAAAGGGCGTTCAATTCTCTTTTCAGTGGTATCCTACTTTGTGGCTTTTTGTCCAGAAGTTTCCGAATAATCGCGTTTCAAAGACGCATAAACAATTAAATTTGCCTGCATTGAGATTTTGGTTTTCAGGTTAGTGTTTACACAAAAATTATTGCATTGGGTCTCCTTTTAGTACAAATGATTAAAGATTAGGTGGCACAAAACATCATAAACATTAAAAGTTTTTTTTCTCAAATTCCAATAAGTGGCAACTTTCAGGGGGGGGAGGGGTGCATGGCCCTCCCTTACCTCCCTCTCGCTACGCCCATGGGTGGCACCGTTTCAAACTTTATTTGGGGATTGGCAAAGTAACCTCGAAAAACTTACATCGAAAAGTAATCTAATAAAATTTTGATGGTACTACGAGTACCTATTTAAATTGCGTTCATTGCTGAATCCAATAATAAAATTGAAAATAGGTGTGCATATTTACACCTCCCCGTCCGAAATCTGACTAAAACCGCGTAAAAGAAGCCGTCTGGACTACCCTGCGAGTTGCGCCTATCGCTGAGGTTTTAGGATTTGTTTTTAATTTCATTTGGCTCCGGAAAATTACTGATAAGCTCAATTTCTTTTATGATTGCAAAATTATACAAGCGATGTGTGTGAGAAACTTGACTCTAATTGGATGTCAGAATATGTGAAAATTTGAATAAGAGTTTTGGCGAGTGGGATCGGACCAGTCTCTAGCAACAATGAGAGAAATTGAAAATAGGTGGAAATTATAACCAGTCTCAAGCTTTTAACAAAGCGAGTGGATTTCTTTTACGCTGGAACCAGTCCTTATCACTGAAATTCCACAAAAAGCCTTGCTATTCTATCAACAAATTCTAAAAATACGTTGTTTTTTTAACGAAAAAAAAAAAAACATGGTCAGCAAATTTAAAAGGTGTAGCTAAAACAGGAATATTATTGTTAATTCGCTTTTACTTGTTGGGCTGTTCAGTGATAACTTTTATTAAGTGCATAAATTCTCTTCAAACTGAAATTATTTTCATTTATGGAGAGGTGCGCACGAAGGACGGCATTGGTTTTCAATGAATGAAATCGAAATCGTGAAGTAAGTCACACATATGTGCTGGATTTGGTGGCAAAGTTCTCCGAAACTGGTTCGGTTAGTAATAGAAAAAGAAATAACCTACGAGTGATGAGTGAAGGAGCTCAAACTGAAGTTTTGGGATCATTTGCTGCAGAGCCCACCAACTCCTTGCGGACAGTAGCAGAACAGACAGGAATATCACACGATACTGTAAGAAAAGCACTGAAAATGCATACAATCCATCCATACAAAATGCATTGGTTCTATATTTATTGAAGGAAACTTGACAGGTGATCTGTACCTTAATATGCTTGAAGCGACTATTGATCCTCTTTATCACCCATGAGCTAGAAACTCAAATTGATGCAGAGGGTAATTCAGTCTTACAGGAGGATTTGTTAACATTCCAGCAGGACGGTGCTCCACCTCATTATTTTCTTCCGGTTCGACCGTGGTTAAACGAGAGATTCCCGGATATATGGATTGACAGAAGGAGACCAATTGAATGTCCTCCAAGATCACCGGTTTTAACACCCTTAGACTTCTTAAATTCATTGTTTATAAAACACAAGCTGCTGATATTGATGATCTTAAAAGGCGAATTGCAGCAGAATGCCGGTGAATTCCCGGTGAAGTTTTCCGAAAAGTTAGGGAGGAGTTCGAAAACAGAATTTATTATTGTTTACAGGAAAATGGACATTTTGAACAACTTATAAGATAGTGCGTAAGTAGATCCCATATGTTTTATTGTAGAAATTTCTCTTCCGTTAATAAAAAGTTATTATTATTATCAATAAATAAGAAATCAATTGTTTAAACTAGATTTTCTTCCTGTTATTCAACGATTTTAACGATGTAACCTACTCTTCTAATAACTTGTACTACAAAGAGACCCAATGCAATAATTTATGTGTAAACACTAACCTGAAAACCAAAATCTCAATGCAGGCAAGTTTAATTGTTTCTGCAACTTTGAAACGCGATTATTCGGAAGCCTCTGGACAAAAAGCAACAAAGTAGGATACCACTGAAAAGAGAATTGAACGGCCTTTAAAACGATGTGCTACTTGACCCCCATTCCCATTTAAGATTCCTATTTAGATCTACCCCTCCTAGGGGGTTGAAACAAGAAGGCTAAAAATATTCATTTAAAGTGTTCCCCTTACAAATAAAATTGACGAGTCTTTCCGATTTTTCATATTTTCAACTGCAAGAAGGATATTAAGGGTGGGAATTTACACCCCGTATGCCCAACACAGTAATAGTAGGTGTTTTCGACTGGAACACAGCGTGGGCTATAACGCATTTGGAAACCTTAGAAAAATTTTACAGGTATTAATTAGACAAAGCTAAAGTGAGATTTTGTTATTCACTTTAGCTAAGAGGAGCGGAAAGATTGTTAATATCTCGGTACCGAGATGCTTGCTTTGGCAATCCAATTAATTCACTTTGCTGCCAGAGACTCTCTAGAATTGAAGATCAGCAGGAAAATCTTTTTGAAACTGCACATTCTTCATTTTCATAGGTATGTCGTAAATTACACTTAGCAATTAATTTTTTCGGCAGATATGTTGGTATTGTAAAAGGAATGTTCTGAGAATATCGGATATTACATTGAACTAATTGCAAACCTAATGTAGTAATTGATGCATGCAGTTTCTATAACACGTACTGCTGCCGTTAGATATAGCCAAATTCAACTAGTATATTACCAATAAGCCAGAAAATATATTGAAACAGGTAAAAATGTATTTATTTTTGTCTTTAAAATATCTTAAATCAACATCTAGGGATTTCGAGGACCGCTTAGAAAATTTGGCTTATTTGAGATATTATAAAGGGCGTCGGAAGTTAACTTAGAATTATTTTCACTTGTCACCTAGAGACCAAGCAGAATTATGAACTTATCAAATGTTAGAAATAACCTTAACGTTCATTACAGCTAATTTTGCGTCCGATATAGGCAGATCGCGTAGGAAATTAATGAGGATAAAAAAGGTCAAGCCAACAGTTAAAACGATCGGCGACGCTAGAATATGAACATCGAAAGTACCGCAAATTGTTCTTCCCTTCAATTCCCAACAACAAACCTACTGTGGAGAAAATTCGACATCGCATTTCCAATAGTTCCAGATGTAGACTCATTGGGTACAGGGTCTACAATTTACTGAAAGACTTTTCAACTTATTATGATTAAATATTTGTCGCTTTCCTCTTCGACTTTCAAATTACCAGTTTTCTCCACATAGAAAAATAGGACGACAAAAGTAATTATTGGCTGAACAATTTACTTTAAATATTTGTTGGGAAGTCCTACAAGGAAGGTCTTGCCTTTATAATATGTGATCGTTCTTTTCTGCAGAACGAATACCCTACTAAACAAAAACAGAGAAAATGAAAATAAAGCCAGCAGTATCTGTGCATCCAAAAGCAGGCTGTTTAGGCTCAAAATTCAGAGCAGAATCAATATAAGCAAAAACTGTGAAACTCAGTCCGTTTTTAGATACCACTGCGTTCATGGCCACGAGTAATTAGCCACTTATTCACAGATATGTTCTGTTAGATAGGTTCAATATTGCTATGGCAGATTCATATCATTTTTACACATTTCACCACAAAATGTAGTTGATTAAATTATTAATATTTCAGTGTTGCCTATTTTTCCATTTTCAGACTATCGAATGGTGATACCCAGTTCCCAAAACAAAAACCATCCTTGGAATATGGGGAATTTAATTTTATTTAATGCTTTTGTAATGCCTCGTCTGTACACATCTAGATTTGCCCTGCAATAAGTCACTTCCGGGATTTGGAAGGTAAATTTTATTATTGCTCTTTAGACTATTCATATGGTGGTAAAATAACAGTATCTGCACTAGGTGTGTTATCATTTTACTTACCAGCATCCATAAGATCAAGTTTAGTCACCACAGCCAATGTTCTTCTACCATCTGGATCCACATCCTTGGCAATAGCCAAACTTTCCGACGTTGCCATATCAGTGTTCGCCGTTACCACAGCCAAAATTATTGAGTTAGGGTTAGCGATATATTTTACTACAAGTTCGCGAATTTGTTGTTCAATATCTGGTGGTTGATCACCGACAGGTACCTATAGAGAATACAATTATTATATTTGAGACAACAGCCAGAAATAGGATATACAAAGCCACATTTACATAATAAAATAAAAGTGTGTCATTAGAACACAATCAATTTTAGCTTAGAAATATTTCATAAGCCGCCAGCTCAGAATAAAATCGGTTTCCTTATTCTGCGCAGCGAGACGCATTTTGCATATATATAAGAAAAAAAAAACATATTATAACAAAAAGGAAATGGATGACAAGTAACTGAAAATTTAATATGTCTGATAAATGTTAATCAATTCTGATATATGGCTTTCGTGGACTTCAAATTCTTTAAAAACCGCCAATTTTATAATCTGCTTATCTATATTTTCTACAAAGATACTGGACACTGTAGCTCTTCTTTCCACAACGCGGTTTTATATAGAATTGGATATAATGAGTGCCCACACAAACGAATACCAAAGATATAATATATAATATATCACTTAACACGTATTACTGAAGAGACACTATAAAATGAGAGAACCACAAGAAATTGGGAAAATTATTAAAAATCTATAATTTTCAACCAGCTACAATATTGGTAGGCAATTGTCTCAGCAAATGTCAAAACCGAAATTCGCTGATTTTATTTCTCAAGACAAAGAGTAATAATTAATGATTAATGAGTACCAAAATACATTTCTTAAATATAACATTTACTTTTCTTTAAAGTAAGGACTTATTTGAAGTGAGTGTTTGGAAGAACATTAAATAGTCAATTTCAAACAATACATAAATACTGTGCAGCTCCATTTTACTCTAAAAACATGTCTAAAACCTTAAAGGTAAAACTATCAAACATGGCAGTCATCAATCCAGCAAAGAAGAGGATCTATATTTTAGGTCGCTTTTTGAAAATTTGCATATACAGATAAGCTGCGTAAGGATCGAAAGTCAATCAAAGAAAGATGATCATACTTCTCAACTGGAACAAGCAGAGGTATGACCTTTAAAAGCACAATCAAAGCTACCAAAAGCACACGGTGGAAGTGATAAATCAAAAATGATAATCCTGGGAATTATGGCTTAATATTCATACATATGTTGTAATTTCTCGTTTCCATATCTGCGGCTCTCGGATTGCCTATTACGAGTTCATAAGTATGCTTATTATTTTATGAGACTTATAATTGCACTTGTTGTATTATGCATAGCAGCATAATGCTCTTACTATCATAAATATTTTCTTTATTATTAAATCGTTTTAGATAAAATACGTTGCGAGTTGATTAATCTCGGAGATTACACGAATATTACCTTTGTAATGCCTGGTAAGTCAACAAGTGTAAGGTTGACAACTTTGGTTGAGTATATTTTAAGGTTAATAGGTTCCGGACAGATCCCTTTATTGCTACCTGCGATTCGGTTGGTCTCATCTTCAATTTCTCTTCGAATTTCTTCGAAATTTCTGAATATTTTATCTTTGGCATGGAGGAACAAACCCCAATCATCAATTTCAATCGTTCCTGAAATAAGAAGACATTTTACATTTTCGATCACTTGATGCACATTTTCTTATAAGTAAGTTCTATTACTATACTTATTAAGACTAAGGCAGCTCTCCCACCAGATCGACCGGTTGCATGAAACCGATCGTGCGCAACTGGTTTCAAAAACCAATCGCGTAGACATTCGCATACCGAGTCGATGATTATTGAGTTGTGATAGCAATGTCGCCGTCGTGTCGCAGTATTTAAGACGCCGAAAACGAAGGAAATTTTGGGTGCAGCCATACATTTCAATAATTATGATCGAAGAGCTTTTGTAGCGGCAAAAGAGTTACAAGGTGATCCTCAAAAGTTTCATGCATTCTACCGCATGACACTTTCTCCCAATATTATCTCTTTGCGAATGACTATCTAATTTCTAGTTATTCAAACAGGGGTACTTTTCCACCTCTTGTACGAATTGAATATTTTTAAACTGTTCATTTGTCGCCATTTTTTGTAAACAAAAGGCTCTGTCGCTCACACCTCACACTAGACGACTGAAAACCAAGCCGCGACCAGCAGAACTGATTGCATGCAATTTCAGTTGCGTGGTTGCATGCGATCCTGATCGCAGTCGCGGCAGTGGGAGACAGTCTGTATTTAAATACAAAAGTCGTACGCGGGAAAAATCGCAAGTTTCGTACGATCGGTTTCATGCAACCGGTCGACCCGGTGGGAGAACTGCCTAACTTAACACTATAGTAGTCAATATTATCTAGTTGATGCCAATAAACATAAAACATGTGCACATGTGTCAATTGGATATAAAATTAATTTTCTTATAAGGGTGTGAGCATGGTATATTTTCTACACTGGATTGGTTCTTGGGATACTCGCAAAGTTTAGATTTTCTGAAGGAACAGAATGTGAAGAAGAATTACGATCAAATTTGTTGATCTTATAGTGTTGTGTAAGTAGGAAAAACAACTATATTTTTTCAATCTGCTATCGATTTTACTCAGGTTCCTTAAAATGCAATAAATCACAACTATCCCATTCCGTTTATTATCCAGGTAGCCTATAGCTTACTAAAATCCATTTTCATACTTTGAAAGGTCCTTCAAGAACTCAAACCTACTTTGAAAGGAGCTGATTGAAGTCAATGAAAAGTATATCACAAAATATTAATTATTTACTTCTTCATTCTTATTCTATCTGCATATACAAGTTATTTTATATCAAATCTAATCTAACCAAAACATTTTGTTAACTAAAGAAAATTAATAAACCAAAACTTACAATGTGCTAATTACAGCTAAAAATAAACAGGTGCAAAACATTATTTAGCTTTGTAACTTTGTCAAAACTTCAACGACTTTCAATTTATTCTCAACAGAGACCACTGGTAAACTCTATGGTTTACCTTGGTCGTCTTTCCTAAACCCGTAAATATTGGGAACATTCGAAAGGTACCTAGGTATAAATTTCTAGAAATTTTATAACTACATAGTGTAAGTGCCCAGCGACATAAAGTTGCATTTATGAATACTATCTTGGAAATTGTTGTGTGGCTTAATTGCGGCTAGTCTACCACCTTTTCCGTTTATGAAAACTTTCGTAGTGGGGGCGTTTGCTTTCCAGTTCTTCCGAAAGCCGACCATTTCGCGCAGTGCAAAAAATTTATGGATACTGTTTTTATTTTTAATGTAATCGCGAGGCAAGTTTATGAAACGCGCTCCATGTGTGTCTCCAAAAGTGTCCAACAAAAATTTTGGGTCGTGTCCGACAATTCAAACATATTCAATTCATGAGTTAAAAAAATTTATGAATAACGAGATGATTTTTTCAGGATTACTTAATAAAAATATGTAGAAAATAAATATCCAATTGTCCGACAAATTACATTTTCCGATTTTCCAGTCCGTCACGGGAAAATCATCAGTTTCACGAAGACAAAAAATTTACGAATAACAATTTCTTCTTTCGATTTTTTGCTTTGAAATGAACTAGAGAACATAGTGAATAAGTTGTCCGACAGTAAAATATTACCTTATGCGTAAAAAAGAAGCAAAATGTTTTTTTGAATTTAGTCATTGTACTAATGCTTGGAGTGTTTATGTTATATACACCCATTTTCAAATAACCAGCTATTTTGTAAACATTGAATAAAAGGGAATATGTAAATACAATAAGCACAGCTTATTCAATAACCAGCTACTCATCTCTATCGAAATCGGAAAGTTGGAGTATCGGGCACTGCGCATCCTGGCAGTGCCTTGAGCGGTTCAGTTTCACGGTCTCGTGATTTTTCAGGTAATGTAATGACACGAAGCGAGCTGAATTTAAAATGAATATTCGCTTCAAAATCCACGACAAATTCGTCCGAAGCTACGGCTATTGCCCTAAAAAACCGGAAATTTCGGATTTTTATACAATTTTGCCATTTAAAATCGTTTTCAAACGGATTTTAGACGATAAAGCATCGTATTTTAAATTAAACAAACTGTCAAAAGTATTATTCAGATGCCCAGACGTTTAGAAAAATATTAACTCATGGCCCTCTTCTAAAATTTACACTTGACTTTCCCAAATCAAAGGATGCCGCCGCAAGATGAGTAGCTGGTTATTGAATAAGCTGTGCAATAAGTGGCAACAAAACAATCGAACATTTCTAGAAAAAATCGCGATACCTGCGGCCCGCTGCGCTGCCATGAATCCGCTGACCGTATTAGTGTAAGTGCACAGCGACATAAAGTTGCATTTATTAATACTGTCTTGGAAATTTTTGTGTGGCTCAATTGCGGCTAGTCTACCACCTTTTACCTTTATGAAAACTTTCGTAGTGGGGGCGTTTGCTTTCCGCTTTTTCCGAAAGCCGATCATTTCGCGTAGTGCAAAAAATTTATGGATACTGTTTTCTTTTTTAATGTAATCGCGAGGCATGTTTATGAAACGCGCGAAAAAAAAGTGTCCGAACAAAATTTTTGGTCGTTAAGGGGGTCCGACAATTCAAACATATCCACTTCACGAGTTAAAAAAATGTATGGATAACGAGCTGATTTTTTCAGGATTACTTAATAAAAATATGTCGAAAGTAAATATCAAATTGTTTGACAAATTCATTTTCCGATTTTCCAGTCGGACGCGGGAAAATCAACGATTTCAAGAAGTCAAAAATGTATGAATAACTGTCGGACAAAAAAGAATCATGTATGTAAAACAAGTACCCGACATGTAGTATAAGTGTCCGGACAAAAATTTTTGGTCGTTAATGGTGTCCGACAATTCAAACATATTCACTTCACGAGTAAAAAAATTTTATGGATAACGAGCTGATTTTTTCAGGAGTACTTAATAAAAATATGTAGAAAATAAATATTCAATTGTCCGACAAATTACATTTTTCGATTTTCCAGCCCGACGCGGGAAAATCATCGGTTTCACGAAGCCAAAATATTTACGAATAACAATTTCTTCTTTCGATTTCTTGCTTTGAAATGAACTAGAGAACTTAATGAATAAGTTGTCCGACAGTAAAACATTACCTTATGTGTAAAAAAGAAGCAAAATGTTTTTTGAATTTAGTCGTTGTACTAATGCTTGGAGTGTGTATGTTATATACACCCATTTTCAAATAACCGGCTAATTTTGTAAACAAAAAGGGAATATGTAAATACAATAAGGGGCAACGAAACAATCGAACATTCCTAGAAAAAATCGCGATAACCGCGGCCCGCTGCGCTGCCATGAATCCGCTGATCGTATGTATCTTTTCGTACAAGTCGCAATAGGCCATGCTCAAGTATGGCGACATCATTTTATGTGCCACGTTTTCTCTAATCCCTGCAGTAGTTTGAAAGTTTTAAAAAATGAATTGTTTTTTGTGTAATTCATTAAAAGGTACACCTAATTTTAAGCAAAAAACAGAAGAAGTGAAAACATTTACGTCAGAAATATTTTGTTCTTCTAAATTATTTTTAAAATCAAGACAGTTTCACAACCACAAATATACTGATGTGGCAAGTTGGAAACAAAATTATAAAAAAAGCTATTTTCAGGCCAACGGAACGTGTCAAAAGTTGATCTAAGTAGCAGAGCAGAACACCAGTGCTTGATCCAACTTACTTATACTCTGGTGAAATGTGCGTAGAAGCGCCTTGATATGGTTCAAGCCAATTGATATAACCACTTGTTGAGCAACATACCCAAAGCTTGTAGCCCCAGCGTATGGGTTTACCCCGTATAAATTGTTTGCAACCATGGCACCCAAAATAGGGTACCATGCCCTCATCAACACCATGGGTCTCAACTTTAGGTGCATATCTTAGGAAATTTTGACTCAATAGAGTAAACAAAAGACGAACTTTAGCAAATATATCACTAGTAATCAAATTGTCGTTATCTGCATTATGTGATCAAACCTATCTCTGGAAAGCGCCTCTGAAACAAGAATGTTTTTTTCCATCTTTATCCTGTTACCAAAACATTTTACGTCTCGGATATGGTACATAACCGCTTAAATTAAAATACCAACGAAACTTTTTATTTCTCGGACAGTAACTGGTTTGTTATTTTTATTTTTTTTGCCGCATAATGATTTGTTTATTCAATGAGTAAGTCAAAAACGTTTTCATTAAAGAAATTAAAAAACAAGGAGACCGGTGAACTGTCATTTGCGTCTTCTTAGTCTAATTGTTGACCTGAATCAAAGTTTCATGGCTCATATGGAATATGACTTTTAGTCAAATTATAAACTTTGGCAAATTTTGGAGCGGATTTTGACTTTTTTTGGAATAAGTTGAGCCAGAGGAATGTTGTCATCTTCCGAATCCGAATCTTAGAGAGGTACCCGTATTTCTGCTGGAGCCCTAAACTGAGCAGGGGGTAAATTATCAGGGCACATCGTATCTTCCTGGCTTGAATCCTCGTCGGTTTCACAGTCGTCATCGGGCGGTAACATGACAATGGCAGCTGAAGGATGATGCGGAAAATCGTCTTTCTCGAGCATTGATAATGCTTCATGCATTGAAAAACCACTAAAAATGGAAAATAGAGGTAATTTTAGATTTTACTTTACCCATTACTTACAAAATAATATAAGGAATCAAATTTTTATTTCGTAAATTAGCTCTTATTCCTAACGGTCTATATAAAGGACGGCAATAAATGACGTCTCGCTGCCAACGACTAGCATGCGTTATCAGTAAATATATTGTTATTTTGGTATATATGAAAATAAACCTAATAACACTAATAAGTTATTGAATGTTTCTTGAGTAATATACTTACTTAGCAAACTTGATGTTATATTCGGCCATTTTTATTCACTTTTATAATTAAGTTAAACAAAAACATGCAGCGCTGCGCAAGCAATACGGCGCGGAACTGTCAAATAAGGTTGTCCCGAAACTCACTTATAGATGACGAGCCAAATTTCTCACCATTGGCGTGCGCAGATATTTTTAAAGATGCCGTTCTATTAGTAGGACGTCAGGGTTATCTGATGGATTAACATGTGCTCACTGGTTCCATTTATTTAATAAATGTATTAAATGTTCTTGGTGTATTAATTGCTAAGATAAGGAAGAAAAAAAGGGGGAAACAAGAGTTCCCAAGAAGGAAAATACAAAATAATTATTGCGGCTCCAAACTAAGAATTTGGGAGCTACTAAATACACAACGTAATGGATGGGTCGAAATAGGTTTGTAAAAAATTGTACGATCACGTGTCTGACTGCCGACTTTCAGAAGGTAATACATATACTGGGGGTCGGTAAGTTTCAATACATATTATTAACTATTTACGCATTTCACAATCCATTTACAGTAGCTTATAAAACTTTATCACAATTAATGAATACTTGAAAAATAATGCTGTTTAAAATTGATTTTTTTGTCGGACTGCACATTGGTCCCGACATATTTGTCGGACAGTTATACCACATATCGAGTACTTGTTTTACATACATGATTCTTTTTTGTCCGACAGTTATTCGTAAATTTTTTGGCTTCGTGAATCCGATGATTTTCCCGTGTCGGACTGGAAAATCGGAAAATGTAATTTGTCGGACAATTGGATATTTATTTTCTACATATTTTTATTAAGTAATCCTGAAAAAATCAGCTCGTTATTCATAAATTTTTTTAGCTCATAAATTGGATATGTTTTAATTGTCGGACACCCTTAACGGCCCAAAATTTTTGTCGGACACTTTTTTTTTCGCGCGTTTCATAAACTTGCCTCGCAATTACATTAAAAATAAAAACAGTATCCATAAATTTTTTGCACTACGCGAAATGGTCGGCTTTCGGAAGAACTGGCAAGCAAACGCCCCCACTACGAAAGTTTTCATAAAGGGAAAAGGTGGTAGACTAGCCGCAATTAAGCCACACAACAATTTCCAAGACAGTAATCATAAATGCAACTTTATGTCGCTGGGCACTTACACTAACATATTTTGATTAAGAAGCGGTATATACAATCATGTTTTATAATGGTGGTAAGCCACTATCTGTTTTCATACATAGCAAATTTGGAATATGTAAATTAAATATTACAGCAAGGTGAATCAAATGTAAAATATGCACTGTTATATGTACACTCAAATTAAAATTTGCATCTACATACTCAATTAATTTACTAGAAACATACATACTAGAAATACGCAAACAGATTTATGGCAAGAAAATGGAAATTTTATGTGAAAACATATTAGGCGAGAGAAACGCTTGCAAAAAATTGAGAATTTTTAATTATTGGTTGAAAGCAAAAACAAACAGCTAATAGTGTGATCTATAATCATTTTAGTTGATCAACTTATTTTCACTTAATAGTCTGGCCATTTTGTCTAAAAATGTACTGGGTGAGCCATTTATTGTCATATTACCTTATCTGGAATCTAGTGGGTTGTTTAAGAAAAAATATATCTTTTTTACATTTAATATGCTGCTGAGTACCTACATACAGGGTGACACATTAAAGTTAGTTTTTTTAATGGAAAATGTGTTTGTAGGTCTGTGATTCACCGTCAAATATATTTTGGAATATCTTCAAAAAAATGTCAATATATAAATGAACCTTGACACTCTACTAAGCACCATTTTAAGCTCAGACTGGCTACAAAGATAGTCTAATTTAATCTTCTTTGGCCATTTCAAATTTTAATACATAATTTATTTGGTAATGTTGCCAAGTTTCTATTACATCACTTTTTCTTGAGTTTTTGAAATAGATGTGCATATCATATGATAGTAAAAAAGTAATTAATAAAATAAAATTTCAAAATATCTATTCTAAAACTGGCACAGCGAAATAAATTGCATATTAAATAATTTGACACTCAAATGCAAAGAACCGGAGCTTAAAAATATGTTTAATAACGTTTCTAGACCAATTTAAAAACATACTGACACGTTACTGAAGCTATCCTAAGTAAATCCGAAACGTTGAGTCGCATATCTATGAATTCTTCTATCGTTAGACTTGTTCTCAAAAGCGCTATTCACAAATAAGCAGCCTTAATTAGTATATACTGATTATAGCTACATTTGGAATATCCCATATAGCTTGCACAAGATTATGTCATTTTAGGTGAATATTTGGTTGGCCCATATGAAGAGAACCTGAACAAAAGCAAAAGTCAACGCTTGATGAGCAAATTAAAATCCATGAAAATATAAAAAAATTACCATTAAAATATGGCACAGCACAGCTTGAAGCGTTTCACAAGTTGACTGCTATTATGTCAATGAAATTATGAATTTAGAAAATATGGAACACACGCAAAATAAGTATATTTATCCTGAGCTATTTTTAGGACTCTAAATTAGAGAGTAGTCGGGCATTCAAAACCGTTTCTAATACTTATTAATACTTTTAATGAACATGATCACTTGAATTATTATTATTTACTTTAATAACTAAAAATGTATGAATAGGGTATCTTGGAATGATCTGTGTAAATAAACAACGATATCCGCAGCAAAATAAAATCTGGGTATGCCCAGCGAAAATATAATAAATATTTTATATATTATTATATTATCAAATATGTTCATTTCAACGCAAGAATAATGTAATGCTTATAAATACAATATTGCTGGTCTATAAAGGGTACATCTAAACATATTGGGATAATTTTTCAACATAGGGTTAATTCATAAATATTCTAAAAGGTTGTAACATATACCACGATTGTATTCCGTTTGTACTACCGTAATACTAGAAAATATATATTTAAGAATATAAATAACAATTCTAAAACGCAAGGGTTTCCAATCAGACTCTCCAAAACTATAATATGTCATAGTAATAGCTGAAAAGATATAAGTAAAGTGCAATTTCGAACTTTTGAACGTTCACCAAAAATTTTGCGGTATTTATTGCATTCAGCCGCCAGTATATTCATATTTACCTCTATCCTGATTTGCATCTTGAATCCATTAACTGCAGTCAAGAGCTAAACAAAACTGGATTTATGCATTACCCGGCATCAGTGCCGTATCTACGCAAAACAGCTCTTATGACTAAGCATATCATAAATACACTTCATGCTTAATATCTTATTTAATTAATATTTCTACTGATATTGCTTGACATTATTTATGATGAAACATCTAATTTCCCTTGTAATAAGGCTTAGGGTCTGTTGCTGAAATGCTAAAGCCTTTTTTTATTCTCTTTATATACTGAGGAGAGCGCCTCGACTCATGGAGGTTCTCAAATACGAAAGTATTGGGTTTAACCTGTCAAATGAGCAAACTGATATCTAAAGATGGTTAAACTTTTATTGAGAGCAATGCAAAGATTTGGAATCATTCTCTTAAGGCCGTTGTCATTTTCATGTTGTCCTTTTTGATAGCAACATTGTGATCCAAAATCTATACATCAACATTACATGGTAGTTCAGCGAATTTTCGAACGCCTTCTTTAGATTGTTACTGTCAGCATAGTAACTTCGTCTTGATATCGAGCATGAATCTTAAGTCGGCACCAGTGTCACGCAAAGGCGAGGCGCACCGAAAAGTTCTAATAAAAACTGCTTATTGGCGTCCCTTATCAAATATCGCACAGGGTATCTGCAGGAGCGCGCCACCGAAATTTGCCGCCCGGGTGCAAGATCTTATTTGCCCCCTATGCACGTCGACAATAAAAAAATGTTTTTTTTTTGTAGGATCAGACAGTTTTATCTCTAAATCTGCACAATATTTCATTTTGGATAATTTAAAAAACCAAAACTTTCGTTATGTGCGTTCAAAAGCTCAAAACGTTTTTCTATTTTAGAAATTGCTGTAGCTAAAATTGTAAAATAAAAATTGATATTGTAATGACGTTCCGGTTCATTTTTTACAATCCATAATTATTTAATTAACATGATAAACGGTTTTTTATGATTATTATTATTATTACATATTATGAAAAACGAGGCGGCTTTTTGCCGCCCGTGAGCGGTGCACTCCTTGCGCTCTCGGCTTGGCGCGCCCCTGGGTATCTGCCATACTTAGGATGCCTTAGATACGCCTCTGCATACAATTACACGCAAATAACAAAACGCAAGTATAAGATTACGATTCCACTAATTATGCTAATGAATTCCTAGTTAATCGTATATAATATGTTTATAAATAGGGTATTGAACTATTGGATACCATACTTCCTTTGTTTTTACCGATATAATATATACTCATTCATGCATTTATTCTATTGGATTAAGCTAGCGCCTATAATTAATTTGTCATCTGTAAGCTGCAAACCCAAAAACAAATGGCTGTCAAATTAAATATTAATATTTGATTCATTATCTAACTCCAAGATTTTCATATATAAAATATGGGTTTCAATTTAAGAGATAAGCCTAAATCATTTAGAAAACTTTTATGTGCCAAATATTTATTTGCAAATGAATAAATGTGCTTGCTTCATTTTCTTGATTAATCAAAGGTATACTACATACACACTAAGCTTTTAACATTTCTTGGTGTAATTTAGATAGATTCTGGGTAGTTCTGGATCACTTCCAAAATATGTTTATTTTCAGTAGGTATACTGCACTTCTTCCAAATTAACCGCCAATTATCCAACGCATATTATAAAATTAGCCCCAAATAAATGTCTACTGATATTGGTTTATCCAAGGAAAATAGTATTATGTATATGTCACTATCCTTCAGGTTGAAAGTATACCTAAATAGTATATGACTAGAGTATTAATTGAACTTTCTGTTAATTATCATAGTACCTATAATAACAGGATATTATAATGCTATACTATAAAATATAGTGCAATTCATAGGCACCATTCATTGCGATATTTTTAACAAAAGGCCTCTGTAAAAAGAAGATTAAACGTATAGTATATTACTTCCTGAAAGACAAGAAAGCCCCCCGCAGATGAAAGCTTAATGTTGAGAGAAACTTAATGATCTTTAATGGATAAATCGGTAAAAAAAACAAGCAAAAAATGTGAATTAACAATCCTTAGCCAGATTAAAATAGAACTAAAGTATTCAATGTTTTCTAAGAGTGATTTTATTTTATTAACAGTGTATTTCATTCATTACAATTAGGTACTAACAAATTCTAAGAGCGGTTATGAGTGATAAATACACAGGAAGTTAGTCTGGGTATACATATACTTAGTAGTGATCAAGAACTATAATTAACTCTAATTAATAATTATGGATTAAAAATGTGCATTACAAATCCTCTGTTTCTACTTACCGGAACATAATTAAGCAAACTATCTAACTACTAAAGAGAAACAGTAAGGTAAAACTTAATTTAAAATCATAAAAAAATTTAAAGGCAGGAACCGTAATTAGTTTATTTATAAATCTAAGCATTTTGTTCAGAATATGCCTATAGCTAGAGCTATTGTTGAAAAATATTTGGCAATGTAACCAGCACTTAAATGTACTTGGAATTGTTTTATTACTTATCTTCTTGTGACCTCTTCAGCTGATAAATTATTTATAACTATGCAGTTACTAACTTAATTTACTCTAATTGAAACCAGTTACAGCTGACTCCTTGTTAGTTCTACTGCTCTCCCAAAACAGATGAAATAAACATCAAAATATACCTACTTTAATACTATAATTACATACATTTCAGTGTGGAAAACGACAATTCCGATATTATTTATTTATTCACGCAAAAAAAAGCAACTATTAAATTGTGAGATTACCATAGGGTAGTATCATCATCTTAATTCCATCCAGCATACTAGCTCTTCCCTCAATGAACACTTTATATTGTTATAAATTGCCATTTTAAAATGACAACAAACAACATAATCTATTTTCGATTTATACTCAGCACAGAAATTGACAAATAATATTCTGTAACAGAACTGTAATATCTTTTCTGCAGAAAGAGGACATATTCAATTGAAGTTTTATCATTAAACTGCAAACTTTTAAAATTTCTTTTAATATTTAAGTATATTTTTATATCAATTTTTAATAACAAACATTGACCTTGATGTGATTCAAGGCAATTTACTTAAACACATATGTTCAGACCTCCAGGTTGTAAAGTTTCACTACTGCAACATGCAGCCAGAGAACTGAGTAGATAATTTTTTAGTTAGAAGTCATTCCAAAATATCTCCAGTCAGAACTGTCGCAGTCGGGGAGGTATGTAGCATAGCTAAAATACCTAAAAAGGCTACATTTCACAGGCAAATCTGCTACCAATTTCAGAAGTGGAAATGTAACAAAGTTTAAAACATGACATTTAACTGATATGTCAAAATGCAAACTACTAAGAAAACATTTTTCTGTTGCAAGTATTATATTCTATATTTTATATTTGAAAACGGAACTGGCCTTTTCTTTTTGAGGTATTTTGGATTCAATAGGGTAAATAAACTGAACATACTGTCAATTTACAGATTTGGACGTGGACCAAAACGGTCCTATCTAGTAAAAAGGGCCAGACGCAGGGATGTGGGGGCTCGGGGTAAAGAAGTGGAGGCCCTTTCAATTAGTAAATATCTATTGATAATTTTATTTTTACCTCTGAAAAACAAATTTCCACTATTAGAATCCATTTTTGTTTGTATTTTTTTTGAAAATCATTATTGCAGTTGATAGTTTCTTCAGATGACTAAAGTTGATCACAAAGACCAAAAACTAGCGCTTCAAATACAAACTAAGAACTCCCTGTTCTCTTTTATTTTATGGAACAATTATTGTAACTTAATGAGAATAAAACGATGAGGGTGGTATTTTCTATGGGAAGCTTGGAGGGAGTGTACGCCCAGTCAGTGATACGGCGCCCAGAGCACTAAATTCCTGGGTGTGCATGTTGACCAACGACTGCTATGGGATAGCCATGTTTCCTGGGTTGAATCAAAACTGGCAAGAAGTGTATATTTCCTGCGTGGCCTAGTGGACATGTTTCTTTGGGGGTGCCGAAAACAGCTTACTTCAGCATATTTCATTCCCATATTTCGTATGCCAGTCTTGTCTGGGGTCATTCTTCTAGCGCTGATCATCTTTTTGGTCCACAGAGGAGGGCCATTCAAATCTTGGCAGGTTTGGGGTTCAAGGAGGATTGTAGGCGGACCTTTATAGACCGGGATATACTCACTCTTCCTGCCATTTACATCATGCAAAGCCTACTATACATAAAATCCAACTGGCTGGCATCTCTACAGAGCTCACGAAAATGTTCACCAGTACGAGACGCGCAATAGAGGCGATGTTGTGCCAGACTTCTGGCGTCTGAGGAGGTGTTAGAGCGAGCCTGGATACTGGGCAATTAAGTTAATTAATAAATTACCAGAGCAGATAAGAAATCTCCAACTCAAAAGTTGTCAGAAAGTTCGTGACATCCTTGTTAAGAATGCATTTTTGAATGTTCATGAATTTTTCAAATATAATTTTAATGTGTAAGTAGTGTGGCATTCAATTTTATACTTATATGTAGAGTTTGTATTCTAGAATTATTGTAACACAATTTTATGTTTTGTTTGTACTTTAAATTGTGTAATTGGCATTTTATATTAAGTAATTTATTTTTTATATAACTACTTGACGTGTGTGAACAATGGAAACTGTAATAACATGAATAGATAATTTTAATTACTTTATACAAATGCAGTTAGTGATATGTTTAAGTTATACCTCTTCGGCACTCTCCTTTCCACATCCATTTGTTTTTGAAAACATGCTTCAAGTAATTCTTAGAAAAATAAAATAATCCAACAAATGACTAAGAAGAAGAAGAACTAAGAACTAAATGAGTGAGAGAACCGTGTGAAGAATTGAATATAGATTTTAGATTCCATCACTGAATATAAATTTTATATAGACTGATGTTATCCCTTGTTTGGATATATACTTAATTGCTCATTAATTTCTCAAAAAAGGAAAATTTTATTGTTAGAAAATTTTTGAATCCAAGGTTTGTGGAGGCCCTCAATATGTAGGGGTCTCGCCATGAATCTGCCCCTGCTAGTAGAAGTAGCGTAAAAGTAAAATTATTATGGAAAATAGAGAGGCAGATATTTTCATATTCAAAATATTATTTGATGTGTCAAGAAGTACTCAGAAGCACTATGTGAATTTCATGCAAACGAGTTGCACTCCTACTACCATTAAACAAATGGTGATTTTAAACTCAACACTAGATAAAATAATGCCTTAAACCAAAACACACCAAAGAAGAAATCTACACAAAGATAAATAAAGAAACCAAAATCCTATAAATGAGAAAGGACACATTATCAATAAAATAAAATTAAAAATACTAAAAAACAAAAGTATTTACATTGTTAAATTATTTATAAACTGTTAGTAGATTAGTAGGCAAAGTATTATTCAATCCACTTACCATCTATAGCATTTCGATGTTCTCGATCTTCTTTCGGACAGTAGACTAACTGTAAAACCAGTGGCCTCCTTGTAACAATCCCTGTGCCTCTTGGTAGAAAACTTTTACCAACTAAACTTTCTATAACAGAACTTTTTCCAGAACTCTAAAAAGTTTAGGCATCATAAAGTATATAGATGTTTCAATTATTAGATTTACCTACTACACAAGTCTTGTAATATCTAAAACAAGCTGTAAACAAGTATTTATAATTGATATATACACAAAGAAATATCTATGAACATATATCAAAAATGTAGCAGATAGATACATTACCCCTGAAGCAACACTAAAGGCTGATTTATAGTTGCAGTAACGTATGACTTAAGAAGTAACCGTAGCCGTAAACTTAAACAGTAGTGAAGCACCCATTTATAGTTGACGTAAGAAAATTAACGTGTTACCGATTTTAGGTTATGTTTTTTGTTTATTTATTTTAAGGGATGTAATTATAACTTAAAAATATTTTGCTTTTAAGATGGATGATGTTATTTTAACTAGGGCAGCAGTATTATGTGTTTTTTTTGCTACTAAAAAACTATCCCGAAAAATATTATACAAAACCCGACCAATTACAATTAATAGAAATGCCGATCACGTACGAAGGCCGACGATCTCGTCCGATTCGTTATGCCGTAACGTAAGAAATGAAAATAAACCATTTCTTACTTCTTACTGCATATGGCTTACTTCTAAGTCTTACGGCTTACGGAACTCTAAATGGTTGCATTACTGACTGAATGTTTATTTTTCTTACGGCTTACTGTTACTTCTTAAGTGATACGTTACTGCAACTATAAATCAGCCTTAACAAAATAGACAATCCCTTTATTTTTCTTACTGTGATCCTTCTCAATATCTCATTATTTAGATACCTCAGATGAAATAGATCGGTACTTACTTGGTTTAATATAAGTATGTTTATTCAAATGTTTTAAAAATAAATTTTGTTTAATTAAAGATAATTAGTGAAGAAATTGGGATGTTAAAATAGAAAGGTTTGTTTATGTAGAAATTTTAAATCCATACATAATACACTGTAATATGCATTTTCTGTTCCGTCTTACATATTACATATGTAACATAAGTTAAATAATAGTATTTAACTCACGATTGGTAGGTATCATCTAACTCAGTTACTCGATTGGTAACATGTTAGACTTTATGTAACATAAGTGTTATGGTATATTGGCATATTTTTATGTAATCATGACTAATATTAAAAACTATATATTATTCAATTAAGCATAGGCAAGTTTGGCACAAATGACGAGTCATATTTTTAAGAAATGCAGCTTCATGATCATACTGGTAAATTGGGGTCATAATGGACAAAGGTTTAATGACTTATGATGAGATAGGGCACCTGATCCTGTCATTAGATGTTATCTATCAATGTAGGATATTCACCTACATGCTGAGAAAACTGTAAAAACATGTAATGTTTTTAACTAACGTTTTGACATGAGCTAAAACAAAGATACATAGCTCACTTAAGTACTTTTCCATAGGTATATTGAGAGTGGAGGGTGGTCAAGATATTGTTCAACCAGTGTAGCTAGGCGGGTAATGATATAGGTAGCACATAAGTATGGATTTAATAGACCATGTAAAAGACTGAAAATGTTAGATAAAATTTAATGGGCATACCAATCGCTGATTAAAATTAGAAGCTTATTTCACTATTTAAAACTATTTTAAATTTCTACCACAGAGGGGGAGGTGTGATTTCTGTTAAGAGGGTTATGTCACTGCTCCAAATTTAATAAATTAAACTAATTACCTGAGACCCCAAAACCACAATTTGAGGTAAATGAATCGCGTCTGATCCTACGGTAGTAAATACATCTTGGAGTTTATTAACAACAGGAATAAGGGCCTCCATGGTTTAAAAATAGTTAACGGATCAATTCCAAAAATATCGATTCGCTTTTCTAGTCTAATATCTAGCGAGAATTGTTTTATTTGTAAACTAACATCATTTGAAAAATATCATAACATAAATATTTCAACACAAAGATAATAAATTTTCCAAAATATGGATTTAAATCAAGTTTTTGTCTGAATTTTGCTGTGTTCTGTGTTGTGTTCAGTTTTGGTTGACTGACAGCAGACTGACATTAGTGACATTCGTCACTCCTTGAAGCGTAGTTCATATAAGTTCTGTTCCAACTGAGCAAGAAACCGTACATGGGACGGTAATTTCCAGTGGCATAATTCGTTTATCAACATGACAGGTATTTATCACCTTCAAAAATGAAATTGACAACTAGAAATGACGGTCCCTCGTACGATTTTCTAGTCGGTTGGAACAAAGCTAATGTAACGAATCACGAAATACGAATCACGAATTTTAACGCCATTGGTCAGAATAATTGACGGGAGAGTTGACAGCTGCATAATTTAAGATTTTACGAATTCGTGAAATTTAAAATCTACGGCGCGGGAAACTTGAGTTCATTTCAAGATTTTACGAATTCGTGAAAAATTTCGGCCGATTTGACAGTTTGCATATTGGTTTTTAGGTTAGATTAATTTAGATTTGATTTGTTTTCGTTATTTTTTCGTATGTATGATGTTTGATTCGCCCTTATATATTTACCTATGATATGTGAAGAGTTTTATGTAAATAAGATATTTTTTGTTTTTATAATTATTACAAGATAAGCTCTTTATGACAACCGGCAGCTAAATATCTTAAAATAAAATATGAAATCAATAATGAACTACGGTTGATATTGGCGCTCTACTGTACCAATAATATTAACTGCTGGTGATAAAAGTTTTATCTTAAAATATACCTATATCTAAGTGTAAGAGATAACGTCTCTGGTGCTGAAATTGGCTCTCGGGTGTGGTATTTTTATTTGTATATGGAGAAATCTTTTCCACAAGGAAATCGAAGTCTTTCAAATACATTTTATGGTAGTTCCTAAATATTTTCTCCTCATTTACCCAAATTTTTTGCACGAAATTATGATACTCCATGCGACCACCGTTGCTTAAAGATCTCACAGACACCAATAGACCTATTCCTATTATTCTTTTTTGTCGCATCTTAAGCAACAAGTAAGCTCCTATACACGTCTAAGGTAAATGCATAGATAAATATATATATATAGGGGGGTAAATGTCACAGTGAAAATTTGACATTTCCTAGAAACGTCTACGAATTTCGTCTTCGTATGAAATGGTCACTTTTCACGAATTTGTAAAAACAACGATTCGTGATTCGTGTTTCGTGATTCGTTGCTATATGAACTCGGCTTGACAGCTGATAGTTGACAGTAATTATGCAGTCTTCAGACTACAGTCACAGTCACTACAGTGGTTGCGATCATCTATGCGTTCATCGTACCGACTACCGTACCCAATAACGGTTTATCATTTGGCTTGTTCCAACCGACTTGAAAACTGTACGAGGGACTAGTTGTCAATTTCACTTTTGAAGGGGATAAATAACCTGTCAATGTTGATAAACGAATTATACAATTGGAAATTACCGTCCCATGTACGGTTTTCATAGTCAATAGACAAAGCCTTTAGCTTTCTTTGCTAACAATCACGTTGAACGAACAATCTTTTGATGTGTAAAAATCTTACGCGGCGGTATGAGGGTAAATCTCGGCCACAGATAAATATTAAGGGGGAAATGGGACGGAAATGTGGGCACGGAAATGTGTAAACCTTTTCTTCTTCTAAGGTGTAAACCCATGACCCAATAGCCGTTATTTGATCATGGTGTAAACCGATGTGACATCATAACCCATGTGCATTGAGGAGCAAGCTAATTCAGGACAGCCGCGAAGGACAACAGCGGATAAATACAGCTTGCGAGGAGCCTTTCTTCCACCCTCAGCTAAGCTTCCACCATTCCACGAGTCCTATTTTTGCTGTGTAAACCGATGTGACATCATAACCCATGCTCATTGAGGAGGCAATAAGCTAATCCAGGACGGCCGCGATTGCAACGACTCAAGTGGCGCTTCTAAAAAACTAGTCGCTAGCCCGGTATTAGATTTTCATGTCCATGATGTCGATATAAGACATATGTATACACATCAGTGTCTCGAGTACTAGCAGACTAAGACATGACGGAAATAGATCTAATAATTTAAGAAAATAGTCTCTAGGTTCTCATCCGATAGCACATAAAAGCGCTTTAGTTTTTAAAGCCTGGTAATGATGCAAGATACAACGTGCTGCAAAAAATATTCCACTGTTTCGTCGTTGAAGGTTGTATAGTAGTAGTAGTACAACTCTCTGTTGGCCTTTTTCTTTCGAAAATTCAGCC
>MU189333.1:0-18415 GCA_016904865.1 Pissodes strobi | reverse complement strand
TTGGCGCAGTTCTTTAGCACGATGGCAGGTATTCCGTCCGGTCCTGATGCCTTTTGCGTATCTAGTTCTTTAAGGATTTTGCGAATATCACGATGAGAAAACTTGACTTCTGCCGTGGTGGGATTGATGTTCGGTATAGTGGGGAGAGTCTTGCCTTGGGGCACGTCTAAGGTAGAGTGCGATGAAAACATTTTGGCGAGCATGTTTGCTTTTTCCTTGGCTGTAGTCGCCGTGATGCCACGTTCGTCCGTCAAAGGTGGGAGAGACGTTTTTGTAAAGTTGTTACTTACTGCCTTTGCTACCGACCAGAAAAGTTTATTCCTGATCCTTTGATTGTGTTTGTCCTTAGTTTCTTCGATTACACGCTTGCACTCGTTTCTCGCTTCGATAAAATAATTGCGATTTTCAGCGGTCTGATTTTGCTGCCAGTACTTATAGGCTTGCTGTTTCCTTCCTACAGCTCTTTCGCATCTTTTGTCGAACCAGGACTTTCCTTTTGATGGTAACTTGATGGAATTTGGGATGTATGCTTCCATTCCTGAGGAGATTACTTGCATGATCTCTTCGCAGCAGTCTGACGGGTCGTCAGTGGCAAAGCAGACGTCGAGCCAAGGAAAATCTAGGTAGAACTGCCTTAGATCGTCCCAGTTTGCAGAATTGTAATGCCAGATTTTGCGAGGCAATGGTGGATCCTTCTGTATGAGTGGCAATTCACAAACCGTTGCAATAAGTTTGTGGTCGGAGGTACCTAATGGCGGACCAACTGTAACCTTGTACTGATCAGGATTGGTGGTCAGAAAAAGATCCAGGAGGGCGGCGAATTCGCCCCTCTCTAAGATTCGAGTTGGTTCGTCTACGAGTTGAGTAAGCCCGCAGCTGATGGCAAATGCTTCAGCTTCTCTACCTTCGTTGTCGGTCTTGTTGTGATGTTTGAGCCAGTTGGTGTTGTGGGCATTGAAGTCTCCCAGAACGATTATTTCTGAACTGGGGTGATCGACCTGTATTGAGTCAAAAGTGGTAGCTAGTGTTGAGAAAAAGCTTTGGTAGGCTCTATCGCTCGGAGGGCAATAGAGACAACATATAAACTTGGTTAATCCCTTGGCGGTGAACTTGAGCCACATGACGTCAGGGTTGTTCGGTTCGAGTGTTTCCTCGCGGTGACATGAAAGGTCGCTTCGGACAAAAAGGCATATTCCGAACTCATATCTAAATCGGGTATGTAAGTCGTAACCAGGATAGAGGTAGTTCACTGTTGTTGTTGTAGAACATACTTGTGTTTCTGTAAGGGCTAATATGTGTGGTCTATTTGCTTGTAGATGTTGGTGTACCGAATTTATGTTTGTATTTAGGCCTCTTATGTTGCAGAAATCTATTCTAAATTGGTTCGGTATCTTTGCTGTCTGTGAAATGCGGAATAAAGGGCTCCCAGGGCCACCCAGCGCCCGGAGATCCGAATGGCCGGGGAGTTTACTTCCGGAATATTTTGATCCTGGAAGCACCATCATGTCCATATATTCCTACTGTGGAACACGGGACCACCAGCGCGGAAGCGGAACGTGATTTGAGAAAGCCACTTAGCGCTTCCCATGTTTATATGCAGTTTTAAACCTCAGTTTTATTTTAGGTTACCCTCTAACCTATAAGAGTATTTGCATTTGCAATGAGCAAAACATTTTATTCTTAATAATTCTGGGAACAATTAGGAATCATTACTGTATTATTCACAAGCATACAGAGCGAGGATATTGATGAATATGTTACAAAATTTATCATAATTTTCTTGATATGAAATTAAAACAATCAGCTGTATTCTCAAAATTATGTCTTTTATTTCATGATGCAAAGTACAAAACAACTTCTGTTCTGCTTAGGTTAACTTTGTGTCAACTCATAGTCAGTCACACAAACGTAATAAAACACAATTAACACCAAGTTTTTTTTAACAAAAACGCGAAACAATCACGAATTCTCCATAAGACACCATGTTAAAAACGTATCAGATGTGATCGCAGCGCTAACTATGACGAGCCTGGGAACTATTACAAAAGTATGACCAGAAATTTGAATTTCTGCCGTTGTCGATTGCTCGCCTTTCTTTTAGCTCTCCTTAGACTGATCTCAATAATTTATTTTCGGTTTCCGATGATATTTGATCATAAATATTAGTATTAGTATTAGTGTTTTACATTAATTGGTTTTAGATGAGATATACAGTTACCGTAGTGTTGATTTCAATTCGTGAAATCATTTGGATTTAGGTCAGTGTCTGTTGGTTTTGCTCCCGGAGCGAAAGAAGAGCAATTCGTGGTGATTAGGTGATTTAGTACTTGAAGATACGTGGTGCTATTCAGGTATTCTTGGAGCCAGGGCACAAAACTGAAGGCGTCTCTTTTTGGAAAAAGTGGTGGGGGAACGGACGTGGCCAATAGTCTTTTGCAGGCGACCCTTTAAATTAAGGCATTTTTAGTTGTTAACATAACACATTAGGTATTTATTTTCGCTTACAAAATCAGAAAGATGGAAACTCACTTTATTTTTTTTATTATTGCCGTGGCACACACACTAAAAGGAGATCCTATGGCACTGGACGAGCGGTGTGTGCGCGAAGATGTTGATTGACAAGGTTCTTAAACAGTTTTAAGTCATAATTAGTGGGAAACAGATGTCCTGGGAGTGAGTTCCACAGTGATGCAGTGCGCCAGACAAAGGAGTCCTTGTAAAGCGACGTTCTAGGTGTTTCCAGTTGTGCGACGAACGGGTGCGCCATAGCCGTCTGTCGTGACTGTCTGACAGGTGCTGCTGGGGGGTCTGCGGGCCAAATTCTGGGAACATCTGCCGTGAAAATATGCATAAAACAAGGAAATCTCGGGCACATGTCTGCGGTGTTCCAGACTATCCAGATTCCGGGTCAACTCCGAGTCGCCGACGAGATACACAGCTCTCTTTTGAATGGAATTCAGCAGCTTTACGGTGTCTTAGGTGCAGCACCCCAGATGTGTGAGCAATACTTTAAGCACAGTCTTATTTGCGCTTTGTAGAGCAAGGGTAGCTGCTGCGGTGTATATAGTTTTTTTTTGTTGCGAAATAGCGCATTAAGCTTCTGCGAGGCTGACTTTGCGATGTTAGCAACGTGGTCATGCCAGGACATGTTGCTGTTGACCGAGACACCCAGTAGTCCAATTGACGAGGATGAAGGAATGGTCGATCCTGCCATAATGCCAATGCAGCACGCTGCATTGGCATTCTTGGTAAACGTGGCTTTGCAACATTAAATTGGAGCAAATTCGTGTAGCCCCAAGTTCGAACTTTTTCCAGATCTTGAGTAAGTTGGAGACAAAGGCACTGTCATCTGCAAAACTGTCAAGAGGATTATTGGTTTCGGTTAGCAGGTCATTGATATAGATGAGAAACAGAGTTGGTGAAAGTATTGCGGCCTGAGGCACTCCCGCATTTTTGGCAAATGTCTCTGAGATGTGCCCATCAATTGCAATGCACAGAGATCGGTTCTTAAGGAAAGTGGCAAGCCAGCTACATAGAGACGCTGGCAGTCCGAAGGACGGCAGTTTGTTGAGAAATCCGTCATGCCAAACTATGTCGAATGACTTCGAAATATCTAACGTAATCTCTCGAGTAAGTTCTCAATTACCCTGCTCGATATATGAGCGACGTAGGCCAATATATCTCCTGTCAATCTCTCTGCGGCGAAAGCCGTATTGGTTATTGCTAATTATTCTGTTGGTCTCGAGGGACTTGAGTAGCTGCTGATTGACTCCACGTTCCATGACTTTCGAGATTATTGGAAGCAAGGCAATTGTACGATAGTTGGATGGCGGGGTTTTCTTGCCTTTTTTAGGTAGTGTTTATTTCGTTGGCGCAGTTCTTTAACACAATGGCAGATATTTCATCCTGTCCTGATGCCTTTTGCGTATCTAGCTCTTTGAGGATTTTACGAATATCGCGGTGGTGAAACTTAACTTCTGCCAGGGTAGTGTTGATGTTGAATATGATGGGAGATCCTTGCCTTGGGGAATGTTTAAGGTAAAGTGCGATGAAAACATTTCGGCGAGCATGTTTGCTTTTTCCCTAGCGGTACTCGCCGTGACGCCGCGTTCTTCCGTCAAAGGTGGAAGAGACGTTTTTGTAAAGTAATTACTTACTGCCTTTGCTAATGACCTGGAGCCACTGGGGCATTGCAATAGTTTATCCCTGGTCCTTTGATTGTGTTTGTCCTTAGTTTCGTTAATCACTCGTTTACATTCGTTTCTCGCTTCAGCAAAATAATTGCGGCTTTCAGCGGTCTGATTTTGCTGCCAGTACTTGTAGGCTTAGTGTTTCTTATTTACGGCTCTTTCGCATCTTCTGTAGAACCAGGGCTTTCCTTTTGGCGGTGACTTGATGAAATTTGGGACGTATATGCTTTCATTCCTGAGGCGGTTACTTGCGTGATCTCTTCGTAACATATCGATGGGTCGTCAATGCCAAAGCAGACTTGGAGCCAAAGAAAATCTAGGTAGAACTCTCTTAGATCCTCCCAGTTTGCAGAATTGTAATGGCAGATTTTACAAGGCAATGGTGGATCCTTCTGTAGGAGTGGCAGGTCGCAAACCTTTGTAATAAGTTTGTGGTCGGAAGTACCTACGGACCAACTGTAATTGTGTACTGATCAGGATTTTTGGTTAGAAAAAGATCCAGGAGGGCGACAATTTCGCCCCTATCTGAGATCCGAGTTGGTTCGTCTACAAGTTGAGCAAGCCCGCAGCTGATGGCAAATGCTTCAGCTTCTCTACGTTTGTTGACGGTCTTATATATTTGAGCCAGTTGGTGTTATGGGCATTGAAATCTCCCAGACAGATTATTTCTGAATTGGGGTGGTCGACCTGTATTGAATCAAATGTGACAGCTAGAGTTGTAAAAAAGCATTGGTAGGCTCTATCGGATAGAGACAGCAAATGAACTTGGTTAATCCCTTGGCAGTGAATTTGAGCCACATGACGTCTAAGTTGTTTGGTTCGTGACCTCACGGTCACACGAAAGGTCGTTTTGGACGAAAAGACATATTCCGAACTTATGTCTAAATCGGGAGTGTAGGTTGTAACCAGGGTAGAGGTAGTTTACTGTTGTTGTAGAACATACTTGTGTTTCTGTAAGGGGTAGGATGTGTGGTTCATTTGTTGTTGGTGTACAGAATTTATGTTTGTATTTAGGCCTCTTATGTTGCAGAAATCTATTCTAAATTGGTTCGGTATACTTGCTGACTGTGACATTACATGAAGGGCCCCCAGGGCAACCCGGCGCCAGGAGATCCGAATAGAGGGGAGTTTACCTACGGAATGTTTTGATCCTGGGAGCACCATTATGTCCATATATTCCTATTGTGGAAACCAGAACCACCAGCGCGGAAACGGAACGTAATTCGGAAAAACCACTTAGCGCTTCCCAGTTCTGATGGGGTGGTCCTTCGCCAAACGATGCGAGTAGGCTTTCGCATCTACCACATGGGGCCGCTTCCACTGGAAACATCGGCCTCAGACTTATTCCTTTGGTGGTCCCTAGCCCGAAAGGGATGCACTAGGCGATAAACTTAAGTTTTTATTGCAGCATTGCATCTCTTAATTCGCTTTTAATTCTGTCCAACTTTGAAAATTTATTTACTTGATTTTTATGTCTGTCGCATTGCCTAACATAAGCTTATGGAAAACTCTTTAAATAATTTGTTTTCCAGAAGAATCTGCTCCCTGAACATCAGATGCCCCGTCTCGTGCTTAAAGACATCAATGGCCCTACTTAACTTTTGACGTATGGTGGAATGGTATAACCCAACGACTATATATCTTCTTATAGTACTGTCGTACTATTGCATTGTGGGCCAAATAAGAACTGGAACTAAATATAAATTACAAAAGCCACTGTAATATAAATTCATTCTGTATATCGCCATCTGTCAACGGGTTAAATAACTAGAAATGTTGTAAATTAAATAAACAATTTTAATCCACAGGATCCTTTAAAAATATTCAACGAATATCAACTAGTCTGCCTATAGAATAAAAAAACAGACATAAGATTTTATCAAGTTTATCATTGTATTCCTAATAGGTTAAAGTGCATCATTTTAAATGTTATTGCTCTTAAATAAAATAAAATGTTTGTACGCGTTTTAAGAAATATAGCGGTTTTTGAAATAAATACAAAACATAAGGTAACAGGATTTTTTTTACGAAACGTTGAGACTGCAGCTCATTCAATCAAAACATATGAAAAAATTAAGCAGAAAAGACAAGAAGCTTGGATGGGTGGCGGAACACAAAAAATCGAAAATCAACACAAGAAGGTGAGTACGCATATAACAATTATAAGTAGGTATTTTAACAAACATTGATTATGCACCTATCTTACTTACTTGAAAGAGATATTAAAAAGAATTAAGTATTACTCCTTTTGTTTTTTTTACATAATATTGAAAACCTCAACATAATTGCCGTGTCAGGCCGATTTTGTTCTTTTTTCATCAGAAGCACATAAATTGAGTGTTTAAGGTAATTTTTTGACGTTTTTATTCGTATAGTTAATCAACTGTCTTGCTGGACAGTGGAGCGAATAGGGGTGCCGATGCCGCCGCGGCGCGCCGGGTGGAATTTTTGTTTCGACCGTCCAGTAAACCTTTTTTTTTTTAAGTCACTGTTTTCCTATATATTTGAACACCTCATGAATGGCCCTACGCTCACTTCGCTCGCTACGGGGGCGCAACCAACCAAAACTAACCTAAAATATGAAAAGCCGGCACATTTATATTATAGTCGCCCTATATAAAGTCGGGATCTCGTATGCTCGATACAAATAAGCTGCCGGGTGGGGTAAAAAAAGTGTATGAAAATATAAAATATTCGGTTTGTTAAAAGGAATTTTGTTACTAACCCAAGGCACGCCCAAAATAATAAAAAAAGATTTTCGGGTGTGTTGCCTATATTTCTAGTGCTTTTGTGAAGTGGTGCTGGAAATTTCTGTCAAAACTCGAATATTGGGAGCTTTATTCGGCCCAAATGTAGTGGTTCCTCCGATTTTTTAAAATCAATGATTATTTTTAAATTATTTTGCTTGCCTTGGGTTAGTTTGGGTTAGTTTTATTTGGTTGCGCTCCCGGAGCGATCGAAACTAGCAGAGGGCCATGCGCGAAGTGTAATATTAGTAGAATGATGAAAAAATTAATCAACTGCAACGGGACAGTGAAGCCTTTTTTTTCTAACGTTGGCACACCACTGGAATATTATAAAAATAACACATATCTTCTTCTTTGCAAACCGAATATTTTCTATTTTTATTCACTTTTAACATTGAAAATGTTTTTGTTTTCCTATTATGGGGTATCAAATCACGAAAAAGTGCATGCTACATTTTTGGCACATCACGTAATATACGTGAGAGATGGTGTAAGTCTGTTTCTGAGGACGGAATCGGTTCAAATGACAAAAATAAATTAAGGCTAACTGAAACTAACCGAAAGTTGATTGAACGACTAACCCAAACTAACTGAAAGTTATCAAAAGTACAAAAAAGGGTTAAAATGAGTCGGAACAAATTAAAAAATAATAGTAAGTTGAAACTAACTCAAAGTAACCGAAATTTGGAGAATAACCAAAACTAACCACAAAAATTAAAATTGGTTATACCCTATCGGATCCAGTTCAAATTACTAAAATAAATTGGAACTAACTGAAACTAACCGAAAGTAACCAAAAGCTCCAAAAAAGGCCAAAACCTATCGGAACAGATTAAAAATATTAAAGTAAGTGAAAACAAACCAAAACGAACCTAATTGTGGCGACTAACCAAAGTTACCCAAAAACATTAAGATGATTATAACGTATCGGCGATGCTTGAAATCACTAAAATTAAAATTAACTGTAATTAACTGAATATTGATTGAACAACTATCCTCGACGACTATCTAACCCAACCTAACCCAATATAACCTAAACTAACCAAAAGCACCAAATATGGCTAAAACGTATCGAAACAGATTAAAAATATTATAGTAAGTTAAAAATATCCCAAATTAACAGAATTTTGGCCACTAACTAACATTAACCAAAAACAATAAAATTGGATAAATGTATATATCGGAAAGTGGATTGAATGACTAACCAAAACTAATCAAAGGTAACCAAAAAAACCAAAACTGGCTCAAATGTATCGAAATAGGTTATACAAATTAAAGTAAGTTAAAACTATCCAAATCGAACCGAATTTTGGCGACTAACGAAAACTAACAGAAAACTAACCAGAAACATCATATTTGACTATAACGTGTCGAAGCCGGTTCAGATGAATACTTTGGTTTCTTGACAGTGAGTTTCCAAGGGCGCATCATCACAACACGGAAAATTTTAATGAACGTCGCGACAGAGTTTATGATAACTGATTAGAACGATTCGGAACCCGCTCAAATAAGGAACATAAATTGAGACTAAGTGAAAATAACCGAAAGTTGATTGGACGATTAACCAAATCTATTAAAATTGATTAGAACGTATCGGAAGCAGTTCAAATTACTAAAATAAGTTGAGAATAAGTGAAACTAACCGAAAGTTAACCAAAACTAACCAAATCTATTAAAATTCATTTTAACGTATCGACACCGGCTCAAGTAAGTAAAATAACTTGAGACTAAGTGAAACTAACCGAAAGTTGATTAGTCAACTAACCGAAACTAACCAAATTTATTAATGTTGATATTAAGTGAAACTAACCACAGATCTAGGAAGTGGAAACTAACAACAAATTGATTAGACGACTAACCAAAATTAACCAAATCTATTAAAATTGATTATAACCTATCAATAAGTGAAATAAGTTGAGACTAAGTGAAACTAACCAAAATTTGACTAGACGACTAACCCAAACTAACCAAATCTATTAAAATTGATTATAACGTATCGAAACCGACTGCAGTGACTAAAATAAGTAGAGACTACGTGAAACAAACCGGAAGTTGATTAGACGACTAATTAAATGTGACCAAATGTATTATACTTAATTATAACGTGTCGGAACCGACTCAAATGACTAAAATAAGTTGAGACTAAGTGAGACTCACCGACTAACCAAACCTAACCAAATCTATTAAAATTGATTATAACTTATCGGAACCGGTTCAAGTAACTAAAATATGTTAAGACTATGGGAAACTAACCGAAAGTTGATTGGATGACTCTAGAACTAATCAAATCCATGAAAATTGTTTATAACGTATCGGAACCGGCTCAAATAAGTAAAATAAGTTGAGACTAAGTGGAACTAACCGAAAGTTGATTAGACGACTAACGAAAACTAACCAAATCTATTAAAATTGATTTTAACGTATCCGAACCGACTCAACTAACAAAAATAAGTTGAGACTAAGTGAAACTAACCGAAAGTTGATTCGACGACTAATCAAAAATAACCTAATCCATTAAAGTTGATTTTAAGGAAACGTAACCGGTCCAAATGACTAAAATAAGTTGATACTAAGTGAAATGAACCGAAAGCTGATTAGACGACTAACCAAAAGTAACCAAATCTATTAAAATTGTTTATAACGTATCGGAACCGACTCAAATGACTAAAATAATTTGAGACTAAGTGAAACTAACCGAAAGTTAATTGAAAGACTAACCAAATCCATTAAAATTGATTGTAACGTAACGGAACCGGTTCAAATGACTAAAATAAGTTAAGAGTGACTAAGGGAAACTAACCGAAAGTTGATTCGACGACCAACCTAAAATAATATAATCTAATAATATTGATTATAACGTATCGTAATCGGTTCAAATGACTAAAATAAGTTAAGAGTAAGGGAAACCATCAAAAAGTTGATTGGACGACTAGTTAAAAGTAACCAAACCTATTAAAATTGATTATAACGAAGCGGAATCGGCTCAAATAAGTAAAAAAGTTGCGACTAAGAGAAATTAACCGAAAATTGATTAGACGACTAACCAAAACTAACCAAATCTATTAAAATTGTAAAGTATTGGAACCAAATGTCTAAAATAAGTTGATGAAACTAACCGCGTTAGATCGAGGATTGAGAGACGAATGGAATGCAGTTTTTACAATCACCACTAATGTTATAAATAAACTGCTGGCCATTTGCTTTTGAGCAACAAAAATTTCGCTCAAATTTAAAATGAAACATGTTCTTAACCAGACATGATATCGATCTCTGGTTTTTAATGGTTACAGATTTATCCCTTAAGAGAAAATTTCAAATGTTGGATTTTTTAAACTGTCAAAAATTTTTATATACTACGAAGAAGGCTAGAAAGAAGGCGGTGATTTTTGTTCCAATTTCAATACATGTAACTTTCATAATAATTTTTTTTAATTTTGTCACTGTACGTACATCAATTGAATCACTGGTCCATAGCAAAGAAAGCAGTCTGTCAAATTTTTGGTATCTGGTATATTTGAAGAGATATCGATTTTTTTGTAAAACCTTGTTTTTTCAACGTTTTGGTAGTTAGACCACACTGTGCGTTGTATCGTGCAAACTTTGTAAGTGATTATTATACCTTCCGAGATTCCGAGAAGCTTGTCTATGTTCAGCAAAAAAATTGTACCTAAATGTTATGATGTGCAGTGGCGTACTTATAATCCCTATATGTCTATGGTTTATGAGTAGCTCACAATTTTTCACGATTGTTTTGTATTGGAAAGTACTCGCTCGCAAAATCAAACACATGAACCTAGTAATATTTAATTTTAAGGGTTTTCAAAACAAGTTTAATATTAGGAATAGTGCTGTATTAGAAATAAATAAATAAAATTTTTCCAATAAAAATTATAATTTTTTAAAAAAATTTTTAGACATACTGTAAAATATACAGTGCAATAATAAAAAATAAAAAATAAGAATAACACTTGCTAAATCTAGAGGCGAGTACTTTCCAATACAAAACAATAGGAAAAAATTGTGAGATACTAATATACCATAGTAAAGTGTGACAAACTTATTTGGAACAGCGACGTTTGAGGAGCGAAGAGAGGAAAAATAGCTTGCAGCCAATCGCCTTGATGCACTTTATCACGAGGACGAGGGGAACTTGACGCACCTGTTGCCGGATGTATCGGGCAAATAGATATAAATGTCGCAAATCTATTTAAATTGATAATGTGTAAAATAGATTATGAATTAAAGTTGAAGTAATAGTAAAGTTCCAGTTTCCAGTTATTTTCAATGAGTTAATGAGTATATTAAATTATGTGTATCTAAATAACAGGTATAAATATTAATTCTCAAAAAATATTAAAGTTACTCGACAACATGGCCAATTTTTTGTCCGCATTCTTTCCGCAGTTCCAGTTATACTTGCCACACTTTTTAAGTGATTATAACTACGCCACTGCACATCACAACATTTAGGTACAATTTTTTTACTGAAGATAAAAAAGATTTTCGTAAGGTATAATGATAATCACTTATAAAATTTGCACGATATAACGCACAGTGGGGTCTAGCTACCAAAAAGTTGAAAAAACCAAGGTTTTACAAAAAAAACAATATCTCTTAAAATATAGCAGATATCAAATATTTGACAAACCACTTTCTTTGCTATAAACCAATAATTCAATTGACGTACAGTGGCAAACTTAAAAAAAATTATTTTGAAAGTTACATGCTATTGAAATTGCAGCCAAAATCAGCGTCTTCTTTCACACTCTGTATATAATTATTTTTGAAAGTTTTAAAAAATCCAACTTTGGAAGGTTTTTCCTAAGGGATAAGTCTATTAATCATTTAAAACCGTAGGTCGATATCATGTCTGGTTAAGAAAATATTTAGTTTTAAATTGAGGCGCAATTTTCCATGCTCGAAACCAAATGGCCAGCAGTTTAGTAAAAACGAATGAAACTCCAAGTAATATGCATTTATGTGGTATATTTTGGCAAACAAAACTTGCGTAATATGCTAAGTCATTTTTTACATTAGATTGTGTTAAGGGTGGGTGAGGGCCACTTTTAGTTTCTCATGACAGACAAGTCGTGTTTCATATCGTTAGATGCAGGAATGTGAGACGAATCGAATGCAAATGGTCTTTTGCTTTTTACAACCACACTTATAACGTTTTAAATTGTAAAAAAGAAGGAAACTTGAAGTAATATACATTTATTTGGTATATTTTGGTAAACTAAACTTACGTAATCTATCTAAGCTGATCTCACCCAACCTTCTATCAACTATATATTTCCACACAATTATCAGTTTTCTCAGATCTCAAATTTAATAAGCGTCGAATTCTGCTTCGGCATTTTCAATGTCCCCCCCCGGTTGCATCTTTGTGAAGGACTGTGAATTTTTTACCCCACCCAGCACCCCAATTCGCTCCTCTGCCCCGCAAGACCGGTGGTTACTATGAGGTTTCCGCCACTAAAAAATAAACTAAAAAACGGATGGCATTAGAAAAATCTGATTATGCAGCTGAATTCTACGGGAAAGTTCTATAAGAATACGTTTTAGCTTCTTCGATAAGTTTAAAGATAACTTAAATACCAGGGGGGGGGGGGGGGGGGCCCCAAATGGGGTACTTTCAATGTCACCTTGTACCTCAAAAACCAAAAGTGTTATGAAAATTTTGCCGAGGCCATTTTTAATTTCACAAAAAAGTAGTAGGTAACCATTGTGAAAAACACAACACTCTATTTTTAAAAAAGGGGAGATACTCCGCAAAAGTGTGGAAAATGGGAGACCCTATACTCTATGGTTTATATTTATATTAATCTATTGGAACGTACCTTACCATTATGAAAGAAATTAATGAATTTTAGGGAAAGCTAACAGCAAGAGAGCGAATACATCTATTTTGTGACGATGACAGTTTTGTTGAGTATGATATGTTTGTGGAACACACTTGTATTGATTTTGGTATGGATAAAAAGAAGGTAAGGATCAATTTCTCATTTATATAATTATTAAACGTTTGATAATCCTTGCGTCGCGTCGCCTCATGCCTCATGATGAGCAAGCCATACTTTTTAAAAGCTTTTTACGAGGCGGTATTTGTCGTCTAGTAGGTATATGCAGTGGCGCAGCCAGAATTATAATTTGAGGGGAATCATCCCCATTGATGGGGCTAAACTACACAGAATGAGAAAATCTTCAGCAAACATTTTTACGGATGTATTTTCGCCTATCACAGCAGAAATATCAGCTGAAATTCCCAAATGGCTCTTTACTCTTTACTAGTGCCTCTTTATTGTGATGATAAACATTTTTGTTGAAACTAATAAACGTTTTTATATATATTGGACCATATACATGCCTGACAAAAGAAGTTTGGGCGTTCACCAACCTCTGACCACGAGAGGTAGCTTATTGCCAGCAATCCGTGGTGTTTTCCACGATCACACACGGGGCTAAATTCCCGGTTCTGACATCATCAAGATTCTGCCACTTGGACCATATTATTTTTAAGGTTTTGATTGATATAAGACATTATTGAAAAGGTATGGGTGATCTTGAATAAAACACAATGAATGTAATAAGCTAATTTATAATACTTTCCTACATTTTAATCCTACAAGGCTCTTTGGATCCATGATATTTTTAGATACTGATTAGCTTACACTTTAACCATAGATTACTCCTACAATACGTGCTTCAACATTAAATCAACGCCGGCGCAGTTGATAATGTATCGAACCACATATTTCGATCTCTTCTTACTTAGACTAAACAATCGGAAGCGAATAAATTTGCAACTTCAATCACTTTCATTATTTATCTGAACCAACAGATAGTCTCAGAGATTTAGACTACGTTTCGGTTGACGCAACACATCCTTAAGCATTTAGACCATCCGTATCGCCATAAATCCTCGACCCCGGACGTAATTAAGGAATCAAGCAGCTGTATACCAAATGTTCTATTGGTCACTCCATCTTTGAAATATTGTATATAATTGTTATTTTATTTTTCAGTTATCTGCTTTATCTAAATAATCTTAACTAATATACACATTTTTAATTAATAAATGTATTGGCATATCACTGAATCGAATCTTCGGCCTCAGCATTAATAGTCCAACCACAACAACCTGTAGTTCAATAAAGAAAATAAAAATTTGAAATGTGAATTCCATAGCGCAAATTAATGACCATCTATCAATTATACGCCATGTGGGCTACTTTATTATTGGCAACCTTCTTTGACCTTGACGCATCAGGGATATTAAATTAAAAGAAAAAAAAATCGAGCTTTATAACCTAATGGATGGGTTCCTTTAATTCGGTTGGGATGTGAAATTAAGAAAACCAAAATATTTCACAAAATCATGTCCGTAAAATAAATAGTTATTTTTAAATACAAATGCAGAACCAACAAATAATAATTGACTAATCTCGCCAACTATAAGAGTTTTTCTAATTAACAAAAGTTAAATCTCGATAAGAAAATGACGAGTGGAAATACATAATTCGCTATCTTCAGAGTATAGCATAACAAAATCTTGTGCGTGAATGTAAACAATTCAACTTGGAAAGCTACCTTATTTTAGTAATGGGCGTTTTCCATATGGGTAACACTTCCGTTCTAAAAAAGTAGGGAAAATTATGAACTCGCAGATGGATGGGGGTCCAAATTTAATCTCACAGAAATTTCACCTCCTATAAATTAATACTATAAACATTTCCATTATTTTATTAGTTTCCAGGCGATTCAGTAGTGACTGGCCACGGGCTGGTAAACGGAAGACCCGTGTTCATTTTCAGTCAAGATGCCACTGTTTTCGGCGGCTCTCTGTCCAGTGTTCATGCCAGAAAAATTTGCAAAATCATGGATCAAGCTATTTCTGTTGGAGCTCCGGTGGTTGGACTGAACGATTCCGGAGGTGCACGGATCCAAGAAGGTGTGGAATCTTTGGCCGGTTATGCCGATATTTTTCAGAAAAATGTATTGGCATCGGGTGTCATTCCTCAGGCAAGTAGGTAAAAGTAAGCAAGTATAAATTGTATGTACTAATACCCACAAAACTGCAAGGCACTACTCCAATTATAAATAAATACATCTGGCAACAACGCTAGAGTAATAAAAACTAAAAGCCGCTATGCATAAGAAAATTACAAAATTGAATTCTTTCACCACTTTGTTGGCACTGCAATCAATCCCTTAGGCCATTTACAAAGATTTGCAATCCATTTTTATAGATAAAGAATCAGCGGATATAAACAGCCTGGAACTTTGTAATGATTAAAGAACTGATTATATGCAACCAAAATCCCTTAAGAATATGCGCATTATGCAATATTTTTAAAATGCAGAATATATGCAACAAATACATAAGTACGCAATGAATATGCAGTAATAAAAAAACTGAAATTTGATTTCCTAAATTAACTTTTCACTAAATTAGAGGATTGATTATTGAATAAAAATAAATTAAAGTTCTATATGTATACTCTATTAAATCACAAATAAGTACCTACAATTTTTCTATATCAATTTATATCAAACTTATATTAATATAAAATTGAAAAAATATAAAACGCACTAGTTATTATGTGTGCTTCAAGGTTTTGAACAAAAAAATTGTGAACATGCTTGTACGAAGAAAACGATCTCTCAGCATCTACTGAAGTTATAGGGCAGAATTTTAATTTTGGAACTAAGGCAGGATCAATAGCCAAATTATTTACCATTCTTCTTGACGTCATTTTTAGGACCTGCTTTAAAACCGTAAGACCTGTGCTTTTTTATATTAAACTTTCTAATTTTGCCACTAGTGTTTTTCCTACCTCACCTCTTATTTTTGTATTGTTCATCGACTCTTGTAGACTTGTAGACAATTTTTTTAGTTGCAAAATACTTTGGGTTAGAAATACATAGTTACAAAACCTTAATAATCATTGGCTGTTGTTCCACTTTAACATTTTGAAATATTTCTTTACACTTTTGGATGCACTGTGAATCATCAGACATATGTGAAATTAAGTCTTAAAATTTTTGGAAATTATCTACATAAAATAATATTGTAGCACGAATTCAGGTGCACCCTATCTGGTCACGACAGGCTCAAGTGGTAATGGTAGCTCAAATAATTCCCACAGCCCTATTTAACCATGAGCTAGGCAAGTTAGATGAATTACATTTTCATAAGATATTCTTAAATTCTGTCCTGCCTTTACCATATACGCCGCAGCATCGGACAACAGCACAAAAATTGTGTTTATAGGAACTGAATTCGGCAAAAAGAAATGTGTTAATGTTTCATGAATAAAACGGATAACTCTAAGTTGTTGGTTCTCTTCCAGTTCTTTTACAGTTAAGAGGCAGTGACGACTCATAATTTTATAAAATGGGAGTGCGAAGGGTGAAAAGGACTTTCTGCGCCGGGGCAGGCGTAGGCTAACCCGCCGAAGGCGGAAACTGTAGGGGGTGTCACGCCCAATTTTTACTCAAAAGTCGTTAAAATCGTTTAAAATACAAGATTTGGGCGCCCTCTTGACTGGAAAAATAATAGAGCAAGCCCCATATTTTTTGCTTGTAAACTAACAAAGATATAACAATAAACAATGAGAGACGTCATGGGTTTACGCTGTAAATAACTCTGACCACCAATTCCATCGACTCTCAGTGTATCTTTCTCTTCGCCTTCAAGCTTAGCATAGCTTCCTTTCTCTCTATGGCTGATGCAACACATTATATTATTATAGGTTTTATTTTATAGTGATTTTTGTTATAAATCTTCTCGTTAGGTGTCAATGTGCAATGTGACATATTGTTATCTGTTTTTATTAACGAATTAATAAGTTTATGTGTTACATACCAAAATTCTAGTAAAGTGAGAAGATATATAGAATTTTTTTTGATTTTTATTGTAACTACATACATGTAAGTTTATGTTTAAATTTTTAATTAGATTTTTGTTGCTAGAATGAAAGAGCAAAATTATATCAACATAGGGATGTTGTTACACCTCGTCAAGGCAATATGCTTGTTGATGCAGAAAACAGGATGTCTTGGGTGTCTGGAAGTTAGAGGTCAATGCTCTATTTGCATATTTCATGTTTTACACTGAGACCGAGGGAAATTTCACTCAAATATAGTACGTCCAAGTCTGTTTTAGCCTGAGAAAGCCTTGACTGATACTTGTTTATATTGTTGGATACGGTTGTCAACAATCCAGTCATAGCCTACTTACAAATAAAGAGCGTTCTAACATCTTTTTTTTAAGACTAAAAGTGGAAGCTCATATGGGCTGGAAGGTGGTTAAAAAATTTGACTGCCTATTATCCCGGGCCATTCTGGCACCTCTTTATTCTCCAGTATGAAGGTACAATACCAGTTCTGTTACGTGTTAGATAGCTATGGAGATCCTGGTGAGCTCGAAAGTGGTCATATATTTCATGAAAATAAGCTTTTCCAATATAAATAATGGTGGCAAGGTAAGGACATCAAGATCCCTAAAGGTGTTCCTGCAGTCATCCCTGAAACGCAGACCGCTAATGACTCTCACGCTAGCAGTGCATATGACAGGTGTGAATGAAAAACCGGGAAATAGGTTGCCCTCAAAGCAGGAACGAAGTCTACGAAGAAGGTACAGACTCTTAGAAAGCTTTCCTGCTACAGGATCCACATGACCATTCCACTGGTGTCCTGGATCTAAGTGAACTTCCAAGAACTTGACATACAAGTCAGTATTATTGTCACCCAGGTCCCTCATAGAAATACCATTGTGCTGCTTTTATCCATTGTGCTGGTTTTGATGATCCTCTGATCATTTATTATTTTGATGTAATTTGTGCTCTCTTAATACACATCGGCATTATGAATTAGCCTCCGGCGGTATTCGGGTCAAATACGGCACTGCTTCATGGGTTCGGGTTAGAAAATTATTCGTTCTATTTAAGTCGCTCCCCAATATTTACAATTTTGCTTTTGACGAATAATATTAATGCAAGATTTTGATTTTGATCTTTTTTTACCACGAGACCGAGACGCAAAAATACTCAAAGTTTATACAAAAATTGTAAATTAATTAATTCAAGAGGAGTTAAACTAGAAATGGAAACCCATCTCCATTTTTTTGTGTTGTAATTATCAAATTTCATTTATTTTCATCAACCAACGACCAGACCAAATTTTTGCGCGCATATACGAGGTTCTTAGAAATCCATAAGCAGCAGGGTTAAAGGAAAATGTATCGCGCTCGCCCGGTTGAATGAGGTATTATATTTATTTCATGTTTCCTAAGCTCTGTTATGAAGAAGTCTTAGCCTATGAGTATGAGCTAAACGTAAGTGGTTTATTCCGGTATATTTTGTATTTTAGATATCTTTAATAATGGGGCCATGTGCAGGAGGAGCAGTATATTCTCCAGCGATCACAGACTTTACCTTTATGGTTGAAGATACTTCATGTCTCTTTATTACAGGA
>JAEQML010048727.1:0-52885 GCA_016904865.1 Pissodes strobi | reverse complement strand
CTTCCATTGGCTCCCGGAATCTCGCCGTGGCCTGAAGAACTTCCGTTCATTTCTTCAAAATTTCACCCATCTCATTCACACAGCTTTTTGTCGCCTTTTCTTCCTGGATGGATACGACCCTGATTTTTGGCTTGGAGATGTTACAGGCCGTCTCGATTTCTAGGGCTCGACCCAAAGCTTCACTGCTGTTATCAAATTTGGCTAGGCGTAGCATTTTCTGAGTTTCTGGATATCTGATACCATCCACGAAATATTGGGCAGCAAGTTCCTCTTGAAATTCCTCTGTCGCTCCCGGGTAGGCCAATTGAATGAGACGTCTAATGTCTGCCTCAAATTCTTGCAGGTTTTCACCAGGCTTCTGATGCCGAGACTTTACTTGCGCCTGATACAGTTGTCTTCGGTGTTGGTCTCCAAATCGTCTCTCCAGGACAGCTACAAGTATGTCATATTTCCCTTGTTAGCTGATGGGAATGGTCTGCAGTAGTTCCAGGGCAGATCCACGAAGCGCTACCACTAGTGATGTAGCCATTTCTTCATTATGCTAGGACCAGGGGTTTCACAACCACCATAGTAAAGTCAAGACAAGAAGTTAGTCAGAGTTCTGAGAAAGACAAGTGTCTAAATAGTCAGTTAACAAGTTTAGTGAAATATTTTAGTGCTCTTAAATAAAACCCAACTCTTAATGGTTTGCATGATTTTTTCCTCTTTGTATTTTCGTATGTCTTTCCTTCTTGAATTCGAAATGTTCTTGTTAATTAATATTTCCAATCTCTTGGGGATCAACGTTTGTATTTTGTCTTAAGGCCCTTCTTTCTTCTATCATAGTTCTTATCTCTGGGCTAATTTTTTCGTATTTTTCTCTCTTTGGACAAAATTTCTTTTGGTCTTTACTCGTTGTGTTCACTATAAGTTGTTTAAGGTGTCTATGTCGGAGCCAGTTCGCTTCTAGATTTTCAGTTATATATACTTCTGAAAATTTTCTTTCTTTTGTGGATGGGTCCATGTTGGTGTTTTTGTTTCGCTTCTTACCATCTTGTACTTTTCCACTTCTAGGTTTATCTTAATAGTAGCCCTTACCATTCTGTGATCACTTAATAATTAATAACTATAACATATCATTCTTATTGGTTATGAAGTAATCAATTTCGTTGTGTGTTTTGCCGTCTGGGCTTTTCCATGTCCATCTTCGGTGTAGTTTTTTGTAAAAGAAGCTATTCATTTGGTAAAGATTGTTTTCTAGAAGAATGCCCAGTAATGTCTAACCTCGTTCATTTCTGCCATCACTACCAAAGTTTCTCATCGCTACTTCATATGGGTCAGATTTTACCCCGATTTTTGCGTTAAATCTCCGCACAGAAGGGTATAGTGTTCTGGACTTTGCTTTATAGCTTCAGCAACTTCATCATAGAATATATCCACTTGCACATCTATATAGTCAGTGGTGGGTGCATAAATCTGAATAATCTTGATGTTATATCTTGCGTTTAGCCTTAAGATAATGTACGCTACTCTTGGTGATATTGAGTGTAACAATATGACAGATTTGGAGTGATTTTTATGTAAAAAGAATCCGACTCCCCCAACTGACTCATTTTCGTTTCCAACATGGTAGAACATATGTCCTGATCTGAGTGTTTCTAGACCTTCGCCGCGTTTTCTGATCTCACTTACACGGACTACATCCCAGTTAAATTTCTCTAGTTCGATCTCCATTTCGGTAAATCTCTTCTGATAGTACAGTTCTTGCATTATAAGTTGCTACTCTTAAAAATTTTGCGTACCTAATGAAGCGATAAAAGTGATTATTTCTTCATTGACAGATAGCACCCTTAAACAATACGGAAATATTGAGATTTTTTGATTCAATATCCTACTCACCTGGGGTAATTCAGTTTTAGAATTTGACATGACGTTTGCTTTGAGGAAAGAACAATGTAGGACATCAATTACAACTAAAAGGTCATATTTTTACGTTTATTTGCAACATATAATTTGTATAAATCTGAACAATCAATTGATTTTAAGTATACAGTCACAAAAATTACCTTACATAAAATGTATGTTGACGTCACACAACGTTAAAAGGCGTTTTTTAGTGAGTTTACTGAATTCGTCACCAATCCGTTAGGATATTTACTCGGGAATAGGCTCATTTTGATATAAAACCTTTGACATATTAAGTTGATATACCAAAAATCAGATATTTATCAGAAATCTAAATTGGTTGGGATATATATTTTTCTATGACAGTGGCAGAAACGTCAGTATTTTTGCGGCGCGGTGGCGCGGGTTGAGGCCTAGCAGTAGGACGTGATCCTACTTTATTACGTCATATTCTCGATCGAGACGCGCTTCGATTCTGCATATTTAAACTCTAATATTTCAAGAACCGCTCAACGGATTGACTTAAAATTTTGAATATAGCTTATTTTTATGAAATATTTTGGATAGGTAATAGAAATTTGATTATTTTTTTGGTGTTGAAATGAGCCTATTAAATGTTTAGATAATAAACGCGACAATCGTTCATGCTGTACCTGCTTTAAAACAATCAAATGACTAGACATTACGCTATACCTCAATCCAAGGCTATGTTGTATGCTGATGACACAACCATTATCATTTAGAGATTCGAATAGGGAAAATCTTTATGAACAAGTGCATGAATGTTTTGGGGCACTGAATGAATCAGAACGACTTTGGCTCTGAGAGATATTGAAGGAACAAGCCCACTGAGTTGAGGTTCTTGAAAATATATTTGAGGCCCACTCTGAGGCAATTTCCCATGAAAACCCTAGTACAATCATACTTGGTTCAGCCTTATCATGTAGCTTCTTATGCCATTCATTTGTCCATAATATTACTCCGCAACGGACAGCAAGAAGAGTTATTGCTGGACTGGATTATATGGCTGATGTGAGACGCGCATTTACAAAATATCCAGTCATGTTGCTGGCCTTGTCTATTGTCGCAGGAATAAATATAAACTCAAACTACCATCACTGCCCCACTAGGCAGGATAATCAAATTAGGTCATGGACCATAGGTTGAGGGATCACAAATGTCCTCTAGATAGTATGGCCTTAGTTGAATATACACGCTTACTGCATTCAAGATTTTTTGGACAGTTTCTGTATAATTTTTCAATTTTTGCACAATCAAGTGTAGTAACCTTAATAATTTTAATTGATTATGCCTATAATTAACCATTTTAAATGACACATCCATACTAATTTTATGACGATATAAAATCACTGTTTGCAGAATAATAAATTATATTTCTTGCAGGCCAACTCATGTGAAGTAGAGCCTTACTAGAAGGCCTTATTCATTAGACTGACTCTTGTGAACACAGTAAACTCACTAAAAAACGCTTGACATGAAAGGAATGCTAAAACATTACGTTCAAGCAATTAATCTAATGCGGTATCACAAAAATCGTTTTTGATTTGCTAATTAGTTTCATTGAAATAAATGCAAACTGCTGCCTCATGTCTTGTAGAAATTAATTGAACTAGGAACGTTCGCTTCGAAAAATCTTCGTGTTTTATCATCAGCGACTTATCCTTGGAAAACTTCCGTTATCTGTAGACTCTAAACAAAAAAATTTTTTTGAACGTACGTCCGAATCGTTGCGTATCAAAGTACACTTTAATAGTTATTGTATTTTCGATGGCTCCTAAGACTAGTGCAATCTTAAACAATTAATTATAAATTTGGCACCTTAAAGTTAAATTTACAAAATGTTCCATTACGTTGTCCTGATAGCCAACCCAACGTATCCTAGCTACACCGTTAACAAGTTTACATAAATATTTGCGAAATTTAATATAAATAGGCAATAAAATATATCAATTTCACAGTCCCCGCTTAATAACATACTAAAACGATATTTTTAATATTCAAATCTGGTATAAAATTATTTAATTGATATGATCTTTAGAATATATGAACAAATAAAAGGACAGTAACGTAATGTAGATATTGATTTTTTTTTTAAATCCATCGTTTCCTTAACTATATATACGCGTAACAGTTTTAAAGCAAACTGGCTGCTTAATTAAACTACGTTTAACGTTACTGTCGTTTATTAATATATGATACTTTATCCTCTCGTCTCTTGTTTGAATTAGACAGGGTGTAGACAATAATCTATCTTATGTGGAACAAACTGTACGCCAATTAAAAAAAAACAAATAATTACTCAAAAAAATGAGGTTTTTATCACAATAAACATCGATAAAAATCAACCAAAGACAATATGGGATGAATCCCAAACACAGGATAACGCCTGGACTCTTGTAAAATGTAAATCAAAATCAGGAGCTGGCAAAGAAAACTATAACTCCAGGCCTGAACCAATTCAAGGAACCAGAAAAAGTGTAAACAGTCTCACCGTTGCTCAAATCAAGCTTGGGTTTTTATTTCTGGCTTGGATCCTAAAACACAAGCGGACCAGATCGTGAGTTACCTAGAAAGTTCGAATCTCGGAGCTGACTGCACCGGCGAGAAAATGATTACGAATGATAAACATAGAAGAAGCTCATTCAAACTGGGTGTACCAAGGCAGAGAGAAGAAGCACTGCTGTCAACCGATATTTGGCCAGCGGGAGTACTCATAAATTGTTTTCTTAACCTGCAACGCCGGGGCCCACTACAACAAACGGTGGACACCAAGTTAAATTGAAGATATTTCATCTGAACACTCAGTCCATAAGAAATTAAATCAATGGAGTGGAGGCGTTTTTAGCTGACAAGAATTTGGATATAATATGCTTTACTGAGCATTGGTTAACAAATGAGAAAGATAGTCACATGCGAATCAATAATTTCAACACTGCCAATGTATTTAGTAGATCTTATCACAGGAGGAGGAAGATCAGCAGTCCTACTGTCACCGCGTTTTGAATATAAAGTATTGGACGATTTTAATATATTTAATATTGAAATGTGTATAGAAGTCCCGGGTGTATTCGTTAAGAGTCTAAATATTGACACAATTTTAAACAATTTGGAATGCATTTTAAACACCTTTGATGTGAGAGCTAAGGTTGTGTTGGCTGGTGATTTCAATGTCCGGTCTGGCACGGGAGAAAAGGAATGCACTGATCTCTGTAATCTACTGAACTCATATGGCCATTTTTCAACAATATCTGAAGCCACCAGAGGCAACAATTGTCTGGATAATGTATTTCTGAACTTTAGTGCTGATGCATCGGACATTCTAGCGACTGACCTCTCGGATCATTATGGCCAGTTACTGGAGGTCGCTTCTCTCACCATCCCTCAGGATAATGTGCCCGTTAAACGGGTTCTGAGGCCACTGACTGAGGAGGGTAAGTTGAAATTTTTTGATATTGTTGAGAAAACGAACTTTTCCTTTGTAAAGTAATTCAGTTTAAAATGTTAATACAAAATTTTCCATTTTTATAGATAAGCTGAGGGTTGCTTTTGATCAGGCATTTCCTGAGAAAACATATATCATTCAAAAAAATAATCAAATCATAAAATAAACTGGTTTAATGACGATCTAAAGAATTTTCCATCTTCTCATCTGCAGGAGAGAATAAAGTCCTTCAAATATCTTTATAAAAATGCAATAAAAGTTGCCAAAAAAACAGGCAAATAATAATTAATCAGAAATGCAGCTAATCCTGTCAAATGCATGTGGGTGGAACGTTATAAATGAATATAGAGGAGTCAAACAAAAAGAGACAAATGTCAATATTTCCCCCAATAAATTTAACAATCACTTTGTAGATATAGCCCATAATATACAAAAGAATATTAGGTTGACTGAAGTAGATCTAACCCAGACTACACAAATGGTAGGTAACATACCAGAGGAGAAATTCAGGTTTGAGAAAGTGAGTTCCGTTGAGGCAAGGGATATGTGTGCTTCTCTGAAGAGCAAAAAGGGTAGAGACATGCATGGTTTTAGTGTTGTTCTTCTTAAGAGTATCATTGATATAATCCTGATACCATGCGAGGCTCATGATCCTATGCTTTAGAGAGTGTATATTTCCAGACATTGTTGTAACTCCAATTTGTAAAAAGGGAAATGTTGAGTGAGGACTTGTCCAATTATAGACCAATTTCCATATTGTCAGTTTCTTTTAAAGTTCTTGAAAAATGCATGGCCCTAAAGATATGTCAATTTTTTGAATCGCACTGTATCTTCACAGACTCTCAGTTTGGCTTTCGCAGGGATCGGGGTACATCTCTGGAAATACTGGATCTCGTGACGGACATACTGGGGGCTTTTGAGGATAAAATATTCTTGACCACAACTTTATGTGACCTTAGTAAGGCCTTCGACTGTGTCCCGCATGACATGCTTCTTAGTAAACTAAATATTTATAACTTTCATCCAGATAGCCTGGCAATTGTTCAATCTTTTCTTAGCAACAGATTCCAAGCTGTGTCGGTGGGTGGTGAGCAGTCTGATGAGAGAGCAGTCAGTGTTGGGGTCCCACAGGGGTCTGAGTCTTGGGACCTCTGCTCTTTTTAAAATATATCAATGACTTACCTCATGCTGATTGAGTAGCAAGGTTTACTCCGTTTGGAGACGACACCACGATATCAGTTACCGCAGAAAAGCGAGAGGAATCGCTGGCGAGGGCTGAGGACTGGTTTGCTGCAAACCAACTTTTTCTAAATGCGGCAAAGACGGAACAGGTGACTTTTTCACTGAGACAGCTCCCGCAGGAGGAAATGGAAAGGTCGGTCAGATTTTTGCGAGTACATCTTGATCCTAGGTTGACTTGGAAGTCCCTTATAGACTTTTTGATTAGGAAACTCAGCTCTAACATCTTCATGCTGAAAACTTTGTCACATTGCGTTATGAATGAGGTGCTGAGGCAGGCCTACTTTTCTCTCCTGCATAGTCATATTACATACGCAATACTGACATGGGGTCATGCAAGTGGGGGGAGCTCTCATATTCAAGCTTCAAAGAAGGGCGGTGAGATTGGTTCTGGCCTGGCCTATAGGGCTGATTTCAGTGACGCCTTCAAGGAACAGCGAATGCTGACTTTTCCATCTGCATATATTTTGGAAAACCTGTTGCATATCAGAAAGAACATCCATTCTTATGCCGTGCATCAGGACTTGCACCACCACAATACTAGGACTAAAACGGATTTAGTTCCTATATACCATCGTTTGAAACGTTGTTACAATGGCCCAGGGTGTCTTGCTGTTACGTTTTTCAATAAGCTGCCGGACAACATTCGAGAACTTTCACTTGTAAAATTTAAGACAACTGTAAAGAAACTGCTGATTCAAAATGCCTTTTACTCATTTGAGGAGTTTTTGGGTTTTACTTTTTAATTTTGCAAATTTGTTCTCCTGTACTTGGTGTTTTACATTTCAAAATTGTTGTATTTTAATATGTTAACTGTTGTATTTTTGATGTTTTAACATTTAATGACATTTTACTACATGTATGTTCTTTAAATCACTATTGTGTGTGTGCTTAAGTGTAATATTTAAGGCTTTTATTGTTGCCACATTTATGTGACCTAATTTACTACATAGGTGTTCTTTGAGTTACTATTGTGTGTGCAGTACTGTAGGTGTATTACTTAAGGATTTTATTGTTGTCACATTTTGTGTGTTTTGTGTAAGTACTACTGTATATAGAAGCACCAAGTAAATATGATTATGCTTATAAAATATAATAAATAGTGAATTAGATCGTAACACACAAGACAAACCAATAACTTAACGACCAAAACCTAACCAACGAAAGGCAAAGGTAATTGCTGACGAATTTGGACGTTTTTCTCAATGATAATCGTACAGGATACAGTACAGAAGCAAATTACATAGCACTTGCTATCCAACAACCAATTGCAACTGCTATAATTTTGCGACCAACAACATGCGAATTAGTTGTAACAACTCCTCTAGTACTGATATAATAACAACGATTGTGAAGAAGTCGAAAACCTACTCCAGGTGGCCGCTGTGCGTAATTACCGGCCAATTTCGGTGTTGAGTATATTAGTATTAATGACCGACCGCTGAGATTTTTAAATCGCTTTCACCGGCAAACAGCATGGATGTCCAGTCGAAAAATCTACTGAAACGGCAACATATTGGCTGCGTAATCCCAGCAGGACTGTTCTTTGATTTGTCAGGAGCTTTTGACACTATTGATTTAGATTTTATTTACAACCTCGAAATCAGAGGTACAATGATGTTATATTCTTTAACAGCTTAACACATGCCATCATCAGGCAAGCCAAAACCCTGGGAATCTTTAGTACAAAAATTAGAGTTGCTGTTGTATGAAAATTATTTTTACTCACTGCAAGGCCTCCTAGAGACAAGATCACTGGAACATTGATTAATGCTATTTTATGTTATCTACTTCTCTTGCAACTCAAATTCTTAAGTTTTAAATGGTGACTGTCTTTTAAATTGTCTGTAATACTGTGGCCATAAATGTTTAGTTATGACTGATGTAACGTTATGCGAATGATTTATAGTTATATACATTACAATACATTGACGTTACTAAGAGCAAGGAAATTAAACCCCTATGATTTCTGTAAGAACACAGTATGCAAAGATTGTACTAAACTTACATCATCAGATATACGAGCAAATGATCCAGTCTCGTGGTGTCCTCTTCTCTTGCCCAGATTGTATTGCAACCATTAAGCAACTGCCTAATCTAAGCACGAAAGTTAAAACAATAAAAGAAGAAATTAATGAGCTAAAAGTTAAAATCGAAAAGCCTCTGACTTCCACTCAGACTTATGCAGAAATTGTAACAGAAATCAAAAATCTAAAAGACCAACTACACAGCCTAACACAAAAAGTTGAAAAAGAACATGAAGTAACTTTCAAACAATTACCACTGCGGCTTGAATTTGAGCCAACAATCTTAGAGATGCAAGAAAGAGAGAAAAGGTCAGTCAATATCTTAATATTTGGTGTAGAAGAATCAAAGTCAAACGACAAAGAAAATTTGCATAGAAAAGACTCTCAAAAATCATACCAGGTAATTTCAAAAAATAAAAGCGACAAACAACTCTCTGAATTAAAATTTGCAAAAATTGGGTTGCCTATATAAATCGCACACTTTTCCAATAAAGGAAGAAGCACTCCAAATAGTCAGGCAGAAAAGCCAATTAAATAACACTGGTGTGTACATCAAAAGTGATCAAACTCCTAGTCAAAAAGAATACCTGAAAAAAATCATAAAAGAATACGAACAACGAAAGGGGCAAGAGGAACAGAAGTATGTAAGCAGTATACAAAGAATAATTAAAAATACTGATCAAAGCCAAGAGCAGGCAAAAAACTGATTCACTCTTCTCTAGTTGAAATCACCTTCTGGTATAGTAACCTTAACAGTATAACAAACAAATTTGATGAGTGGAAAATAAATATCATGACAAACAAGCCAACAATAATCCTCTTAACAGAAACTTGGTTGCACAATTAGATACCAGACTCAATGTTACAAATTCCACGGAAATATATAGATGGTCAGAAAGGTGGGGGTGTTTGTGTACTGGTTCAAGATTCGGTATCTTGCCACAGAGTATATTCTATGATTTCGCAGAAATATGCTGCTCCAAATCCTGTCGAGTCCCTCTGGATAGCTTATCAATATTTTGAAAAGAGCATTTGATTTGCCGATGCCTACATATGCGTTTGGTGATTTCAACTATTCAGAGATAGATTGGAACAGTTTGACAGTCAACCCCAACAATAATTGCAGCATGGATTTTATAATGAACTACAAGGAGATGAATGCCTATCAACTTGTTAATTTTCCCACCATATTTCGAGGCAATGAAGTACCCCTTCTTGACTTAACGATAGTCAGTGAACCCAACCTACTTTTTGACATTCAAGGACATCCACCCCTAGGTCTTAGCATGCAAACCGACAAAAAAGGTATTGAAACGAAATTTTTATTCTGCAAATTATGATACAATCAATAAACACTTGCAACATCAATTGAATAATAGGGAAATTAAGTATGATGATCTTGTAGCAACCATGCTGGATGATGCATTGACCACTTTATACCTTTGAAAAGGAAGACAGTTAATCCTCAAAAACCCTGGCTCAGCAATAACAATCATGTGGCACAAATATCAATCAAATAAAACAAAAGCAAGGTGTCTTAACAATAGGAGGCAAAACAATATTCTTAGGTCTCTAATAAAGCAGGCAAGATAGGAATACGAACCTAATTTAGTAGACTCAGCTGGTAAACACTTCTACGCATATATAAATCGCACACTCACCTCCCGATTAAATGGATTTACCCTTCAAAATGGACAAACCAGTCAGACTGTGACTGATGAAGATACTGTTGCTGAAATGTTTGTCCATCAGTTTCAAAAGGGCTTCACCTAGAGGATCGTAAAAACCCACCCAGTTTAGACATTTAAACATTTTCTCAAATGGCATTGGGAACTATTGCATTTACACCTGAAAAGGTTGAGTCAGCTATAAAGTTTCTGAAAACCCCCTGCAGCCCAGGAGAGGATGAGATTTCTTCCATCTATCTCATTAAATGTGCCTCCTGTCTTTCAAAGCCCCTTTCCACTATTATGAATAACATTCTGAAAGAGGGTAATCTTCCCAAAAAATGAAAGTCTGTCATAGGGGTGCCTACCTACAAAAAAGGCAACAAGCAACTGCCGCAGAACTACGGGCCCATTAGCTTAACAAGCACTATGTGTAAAGTTATGGAAAAAATCATTGCTCAGGAAATGACACCCTTTTTCCTGGCAAATGCAACTGTTTCTCCGAGTCAGCATGGCTCTCTCCCTGGAAGGTCAACCTTCACTAATATGCTGTCAAGACTACAGGATTGGACGCTGGCCGATGACAATGCTGATCCAATTAACGTTTTTTATTTGGACTTTGAGAAGGCTTTTGATAAAGTACCTATTTACACGATTACTCTAGAAGTTAAACCATTATGGAATACGAGGCCAGCTGTCATCTTTTCTAGCGGATTTTCTTCAGGAAAGAACCTTCCATGTCAGAATAGGTACAGCTTTTTCTCAGGCTTATGACGTGCTGAGCGGAGTTTCTCGGGGATCAGTGTTAGGACCTTTGTTATTTTTGGTTTACATTAGCAATCTGCCAAATAACCTAAAGACTGACATCTACGCATTCGCAGATGACACAAACTGCTACTGCAATCCCTCCACTCACTCTGATCATCTCCAGCATGATATTGAGGTTATTAAATCTTGGACCTTGACATGGCAAATGCCTCTTAATGACTCCAAATGCACCATACTTCACCTTGGGCGTAATAACCCAAAGTATCACTATCTTATTGGTACTGCTGAGGTCAGCGTGGTGGAAGAACAAAAGGACTTGAGAATTGTTATAACAGAAAACCTTAAATGGGAAACACACATTAATAGTATTATTTAAAAAGCCAACAGCTCGATATACCTCATAAGCAGAGCTTTCCAAAATTTGTCTCCCGAAATGATCCTCAAGCTACATACATAAGTCTTACTTAGACTAGAACATGCTCAGTGTGTGTGGAGTCCATATTATGTTAAAGATATTGATGCCCTGGAAAGAGTTCAGCAAAGAATGACCAAACTCCCTGTATCTTTGCATGATTTGTCTTACGAACAGATACTTGAGAGGCTGAGGCTACCACACTATACCAAAGAAGGCTTCGTGGTGATCTAATTGAAGCATTCAAAATAATTAGATGTGTGATCTGGACACCTTTCAATTTTCCGAAAATCAACAACTGAGAGGCCACAGCCAGAAGCTCTGCAAGGAAAGATACGCCAAACTACTTCGTCGAAACTTTATCTCCAACCGAGTGGTGTACAGCTGGAATCGTCTTAGTGTAGAAACTATAAACTCAACAACAATTAAGCAGTTTAAAAATCGACTCGATCGTGATATGATAAATTGGGACAATGTTTTCATTCACTATATGCTGTGATAACCGCTGACAGATGTTATATTGTGATAAAGAAAGCACTGTGATGCATTTGAAATAATGCAACAGTTTCATCGGATTTGCCTTACTGTTGCCAATCCATAATAATAATAATTGAATATCGTTAAAATTATTTATATAAATTAAATTTATCTAGTGAAACTTTTCACAAGTAGGCAATATACCTCATGTTATTCCATTTATTTTATTTTTGACTAGTTCCTTAATTGAATAAGCGTCTGGCGCTTCTGTTTTGATTAGAATTACAAATCATCCCGCTAGAAAATTGTCTACACCCCGCATTCTTTAACACATATCTTAGATATTACTAACAAATGGCACAATACTTAAACATACACTCTTTAGACTATCTTCCTTATAAAATAACAAAATTTGAAATATGTAAAAAGCTAAACATCTTTGTATACAACACAATCGACATTAACTACGACCAAGTTTTGTTTATTTCTCAGTGAACCTCTTGCGAGCTTAAACACGACCCATATCCTTAGGCTTATGGGTATTACACATTAACGTGAATGTCGTAAACGCGAGGTTAACGTCGAGACAGAAAAACTTGATCTTACCTCTACCCTCGTAACATAACTACTTATCAGCACCTCATGCAATGGTTAGGCCACAATATATGAGCAAAAAATCTCAACATTTAATGAGTCTTTCGAATATAATATATACACCAAATAAGACTCGGGAAGGTGGCATTTTTATATATTTGTCTCTGCATAACTCAGATAGGTATTGATATCATATTACAGTTTCTATTGTACTAATAATGGCTGAAACATTCAAATGTTGTAGAAAAATTCAAAAAAACATGTTCCATCCTAGTTGTACAAAGAGGGATATTAAGCAGTATACCTTAATTCGCGGGAACTTGATTTTCTGCTCATCAAAATGTGCTGAGGAAGAAATGCGCAGCGAGGTAGAATTTGATTATCATCAATGCCTAATGCAACAAATCAAAGAACTGCAAGTGGAAATTCAACAAAAGGACATATTTATTGAAAAGAAGTTCTAAGTCATTTGAGACTGAAGCTTATGACCAAGAAGAACAATATGTGCACAAGATGGAGGAACAAAATACCATTATCTTCCAACTTAGAAATAAAATCGAAAAACTAGCAGATATGATTGCAGTTTTTGATGACAAGGTATGTGACAGTAAAGGAACTCAAACTTCAATAAAATCAAATCATAGAGAATGCCAAACAACAAGGATTAACATTTCACATAATTGAGTGATTTGTCAGGCATCACATACTGCAAGCCAGACAACTACAATTGACCTAAAAGAATCAGAACTGCAGTTGACCTAAAAGAAATCAGAAGGCCAAACAAATACTTCGGTGACGGAGGTTGGATGTCAGACACGCGGCATAGACCTTGCTCTTCCATCCGAAATTTGTGAGCGGGATATGTCTAACACTGGAAGAGTAGATCAAATTCAGCCTCCGTCTGTGGGTATTGAGGGCTCCATAAACGCTTTGCATGCTGCTTCGAATGCAGCCAGTGGTGATCAGTGTTCCAGTACCAGGAGGATTTTGATTATTGGCGAGAGATTGGGGGTTTTGGGTTGTGGACGCCTATTTAAACTGGCCGTAGATGGTAAATCGGAAATCAATTCCCAGTATAGTTCAGGGGTGGTTCTCGAGGATCTTAAACAACACATCCTTGTGAGGAAATATTTCATAAAGAGTAATTTTATGGTGGTTTTCTTGGGACCTGAGCAGGTGGTCCAGGGAAATGCCCTGGACGAAGCTTTCTGCCTCAACTTTTTATATGAATTTGAGCATACAAATGTTATCATAATTGGCCCTCCATATATGGCTAAAAAAACTGCCTTAAATAACAACATATGCCAATTTAATTTGGCAATAAAAAAAGACAGTGCAGAGAACATATAAGCATTGCTGGTTTCTGCCATATGATAGTTTTGTCACCAATAACGATCGAGATTCGAAGTTTTCATACTACAGTAAACTTAAACTGGTAAAGTATATTGTTGGTAATATATTTTCCTTGAGCTCAAATTCAACTTGTGGCATGGCATCAATGCTGAAAGCCAGGCACCGTGAAAGATTGGAAAGAGACCAGTGGATTGCTGATGCAGCAGCAACAGGGAATAGTGGTAATGATGACTTAGAACAACGCCTAGTAAGTCTGCTGGAGGGAAAAGACCACTGGGTTCCAACGATCTGCGCTAATATAATTAACTCCAAATATCAGTGCCCGGGTTGCCAATCCAAAAAAAAGTAACAAGAAGCAGAAAACCTGAGGCAGCTAGTACACCAGAGAAGGGACGAAAGTATCTCCCAGAAACAGTCAGTATAATACATCAAAATTTGCAATCTATAAATATAAGCCATGATCCTCTACAAGATTTCATTGACTCCAAAAATTATTGGCTTGCTTTGTGTGTCAGTGAACATTGGAAGACTAGCGAGCAGCTACCTCACTTTATCCTCCTGGGGTATCAATTAGCTGCCGTAACCAGGATTATGGAGGCGTGACAATCTATGTAAAATGAGTGGAGTACGAGGTACGAGTTGATATTAACAAGTTGACTTTGGAGAGATATTTGAATGTACGGCCATTGAATTGAAACTAGGCACTAAGAAGGCTTTGGTAGTGGCCATCTATCAAGCACAGTCCCACACTCTTCGGGAATTTTTAGTTAGATTAGAAATTGTTTCAGGTATACTTCTGAATGATAATTGTTTGTGTTTCATTGCAGGAGATTTTAGTATATATATTTCAGATGCAGGAAATAATAATGTTCAAGACTTTTTAACCCTGTGTAAGTCTTTTAAGTTTGTTCCGTCTATTTTAGAAAATACTCGAATAGCGGGGACCAATTGGATCTCTCTTGGGCGGAGGTGGCAGACACTCACATATCTGACCACACTGCATAGAGGGCCTTTTGCAGAGATGTGGGAAAGGCAACAGATGAAGTAACAACAAAAAAGCGAAACTTCAAATAAAAACAAGTTTAAGAGAGTCTTAACTTCTCAAGATTGGTAAACTATCTATGTTTTGTCGGATCATCTTGTAAATGAGCAATGGGAGTCCTTTGCAAACACTCATTGGTCCTTCTTTGATGAGTGTTTCCCACTGGGAAATGGCAAACCTAAACAACGTTCTTCGATATCTTTTGAACCAGCTCCTGAGCTAACTGCATGTAAAAATGAGTTGGACATCCTACTTGTGCTCAGTAGAGCTGAGAATAGGTATAGAGATGCATACAAAATCAAAAAGCAGGAATATAATTACCTTTTAAGAGGCTCGCCGAAAAAATTATGTTTCTCGCATAAATAATGGTGTAAATAAGTCAAAGTGTGTCTGGCAGATGGTGAATGAAATTAGAGGTTCTTGTGGCCTTCAAAGCAAAGAGATTCCGGGAGATCCTGTTGAAATTTCAAATAGGTTCAACAAGCATTATTGACAGCCAGAATATAAAATTAATAAAGTTTCATGCAACATTCCAATGTACAATAAATCTTTATTTCAAGTTCCAACTACCCCTGCAGAAGTTTTGCATATAATGGCAAAGTTAAAAAACAAAAAGAATGCTGGGTTCGATGAAATATCCTCAAACCTGCTGAAACACTGCGCAGAGGAAGTGTCTGGGCCGTTGTGTCACATAATAAAGAACTCTTTTAATTATGGGGTCTTTCTTGATGAACTAAAATTAGCCATTGTTAAACCTATCTGCAAAAAAAGGAGACAAATGCCAACTAGAAGACTATAGACCAATAAGCCTATTACTTAGCTTTTCCAAAGTGTTTGAAGTGGTAATGTGCACCCGGCTTATGCACTTTCTATCGGCAGAAGGATTAATAAGCAGCTCACAGCATGGCTTTCAAGGGCAGGTCAGTCGAGACAGCAATATATGACCACAGAGAAAATTCTGCAGGGTATGGAGGAGTGGAAGTTGTCCTTAGGTATGTCCTGGAATTGTCTAAGGCATTTGACAGCCTTGATCACTGAATTTCACTTGAGAAGTATGGAATACGAGGACCTGCCTTAAAATGAATTGAGTCATATCTTTTTAACTGAAAACAGATAGTTCTCATTGAGTCAAAAGGCCAAAGATACTTTTCTAGGGAGGGGCAGCTTCTTCATGGTGTGCCTCAGGGCAGTGTCATGGGTCCTCTAATTTTTATTATCAAATGAAATACTGGACGGCAGTTCCTACTTTGCCAGCTTTGCAGATGACACAAACTTATTGGCGCTTGCTTCCGAGCTCTCAGATCTTCTTCTGATTTCCTCTGAAAGACTAAAGGCGGCGCAAGACTGGTTTTCCAAAAATAGACTGGTGTTTAAAACAAACATTGCTAGATGTTACAGTATCCAACACATTATGAATCTAATTACCATTTTTCTCATTAACTAATAATTACTTGATGCATTTCCCGGACAAATACAAAAATGTCACCTTCAACCGCGAATCCCTATATGACCATAAATAGTACTTATCGTAGGCGTTTGTTTATTGTTAGAAAAGAACACTTACATCGATACAAATACTGATACTGTCACACTGTACGTATTTCCGGTTAATCTCGTAAAACGGTCGAATCCCGTGATTCGGGATAATAAAACCGTCACCGACGATTTTGAGATTCTGAATTTTCGATTTGTTCATGATCCGTTGACTAGTCTCGTTTGAGTTTCTTCTTACCTAATGTTTAATCAAATCTCACTTCTCCCTCCAGTTTTATTATCGTGACTGGGAAGTAGCCGACCTGGAACAAACCGTAGCGTCACTTTAAAAGTTCTCGTTGGTAATGGAGCTTTCGCTTGGCGGTGCAGATGTCATCAGGCAGATCATTTTTCTATTATAGAACATACCTGATTATCTTCCGTCCTCCCCTTCCACCATCCTTCTCTATAGCCGTCCTTTCCTATTACGCTAAGCACCTGTCCCTCTCGCAGAGTCAACTGGCTTCTGTCCAGCGCATTTTGGTTCCTCAGCACTATCGCTCGTAATTGGTGGAACGGGTATAGAAGTCGCGTGTCTTCGTCTAACCTAAAAAAGCAAAATGCTGCTGCCAGTGAAATCAATACCAATTATTAAAGAAAATATGGTGACGAGCATGAATTGAAATATAGTACTGTCTCTCTCCTCTCTCTTTAAATATATTCAATTATCCAGGATATAACTGGAGTTAATGACTGACTATATATTTTTCCAGGTTTCCTCCTCGATCAATCATAAAATGGCGCCGAGTGGAACTGCACCCGAAAGTTTATCTAACGAAAAAATAAAACTAACATGTTGTAGAACAAAGTCTGGTAGTGCTATTGTGTGTATGGTGTGCGGGAAAGTTGACAATAATTCCTGTGCTGAAAGAGATTGAAAAGAGACTGGGCCGAAAAAATCATCAAAATTGGCAAACCTCGTTTTGTTTGCAAGGTCCACGGTGATGGTGGTAACCTAACATGGATCGATGAAGCAAAATCTGCCGAAATTTGTCTGCTACAGACCCTTATAGATGAGCCGAAAAGTAAAAATTTAGTGCTTGAAGAGAATAATTCTCTTTTGAGAGGAAAAATGTGCATCCTGGAGGAGAAATTGAAAATTCAAGAAAAAAGTCGAGAAAAAATGTCCAGTATTACGAGTCTTCCTGCCAAAGTACCTTCCACCTACGAAAAGCCTTAAGTTGAGGACATAGATGACGCGGTTTGCTCGATTCCATCACAAAAATACCATTAACTGGAAATCCCTGGTGATGAAACGCCAAAAGCAAAGAAAAAACAAGAAGAATTGACAAATGTCGGTGACAGTCCGATTTCTAACCCAAATTCTGTAGGTCGTAAAAGTGAACGAAAACAAGAACAACTTCAAAGTGATATTGGGGAAACAATGAATGAAGCAACCTCAATCCACCGCCAAAAATGTCACAAATAAAGAGGGCGTAAGCTCCCAAAAAATGATCCCAATGAAGCACCTTGGGTGGAAGTATTAAGGAAGGGTAAAGGTGCCCCAGCTAATTGCTGCTAGTCAAGAAGAACTGCAGAGTGATAGAATCATGTAACAAGTATGGGCTAAGACTCAATACTTCAAAAACCAAAGTTATGGTTGTCAGCAAAACACCAATACAAATCAGGGTATACGGGACACAGCTAGACAAGGTTAACAACATCACATCATTGTTTCAGCATTCTTCTCAGATCGGAAAAACAGTAGTGAGGGTGAATCTGCTATTTTAGTTGACAGTCTGGTAATTGTATAGTTTTAAATGAGATGTCAAGGTATGTTGTTGGGAAATGTGTGGAATTGTCTAGTATTTTATTGAAGCCACATAACATTTATGTAGTTTGTATTTATGGTGGGAGATTTTGACACCTTCTTGGTTGCCCTGGGCAGTATGCTGGAAGGACTGGTTAAAAGAGCACAAGTGATTTTGGCTGGGCATTTTAATGTCTTGTTTGGAACAGGTCAAAGAGAGGCCACTTATTTCTACGATCTCTTAGAAAGCTTTGGTCTTAAGCCAACACGAGGACAGGCATGCCTTGACATAATATTTTTGAATTTTAATGTACATGATGTTTTAGCGTTGATTACACATATCTGTTCATCATGATGTGACATCAGTCTCTAAGGATGGAAAGGTAAAAACACTTTTACACCAATCACACAGAATGGTTTTTATAATTTTTATAATGTAGTAGAGGGATTTTCATGGGATTTTGTTAAAGTTGTTGATATGGGTTTGACATATTTTTCAATTGTATTCAAGATGCATATTTGGAATCATTCCGGGAAAGAACCTATATTATCGGGCCTAGCTGTCCAAGAAAAGTGAACTGGTTTAATGATGAGCTGCGGGACTTGGGAGAACATCTTCATTTCCTAGGCGACATAATCAATCAATACAATACTTCTGGAAATAGATAGGAATTTAATATCTTTAAACATATTTATAAGGATTCAATAATGCAAGCCAAAATTTGGAAAAATGAAAGGTTGATCAGCACATCCACGAGCCCTGTGAAAGCTATGTGGTTAATAATCAATAGTAGCAGGGGCTCGAAGGGAAATTCTGTGCCGGTTGACATTTTACCTGATGTCTTTAATGATTATTTCTGTTCCGTGGCTCACAACTTAGCTGAAAATATTCCAGCTACGTGTATTGATCCAATGGAACATATTCCTGTCCCTGATACATCTTTCTCCTTTGGGGAAGTTTCTTTTCGTGAGGTTAGGAAAATTATTGATATCCTAAAAAATTAAAATAGTTCCGATTAAAGACATATTATGTCTTTGGCTCCGACATCTATGGGATTAAGGTTTCTTTGATTCACAGTTAAATGTCGTGCATTGTTTATTTTGTTACAGTCTTCTTTTATCGATTTTTGATGATTGGACAGTGTTTTAAATATTGTATTTGGTACCATTTTGTGACTGGAAAGAAGGGTCATCGCGTGTAATTGTGAGTTTCTCTGTGAATTGTGCGAAACGATTGGTATCTGGGAAAAATAATTTGTATAGTGGCCCACATCAAATCTTAACCAATATATTCATATTTGATAAACTTTAAACGAATTCGGCAAAAAACACATTCCATTCGGGATTAGTAAACAGGATCACTACCTCAGGAATTGGTTAGTCAACAGGTTTGTACTATGAAATATAAACCTGAGGAAGATGAACTTTTTGGAACTCCATGTGGCCTGTGTAACGAGGTCATATGCAAAAAATATGGTGTACTATCTACTACCGAAGCACGTGCAATAGCTCTTGCTCAGAGAACAATAATATACTTTTGTCCGAATTGTAAGCAACGAACAAATAATAATTCATTAATTATGAAGAAATTAACAGATTCACTGGGAAAATACAAATCCGAATCTCTAAAGAAGGACGAACAAATTACAAAGCTGAAACGTCAACATAGAGAAAGAGTTGAAGAATCGGAAAATTATATAAATACTCTCACCAAGGAAAATACGGAGAAAAACAAACATATAAAACAACTTAACCGTCGGAGACAGGACTTTGAAGGAGAAGTATCCGTGGCTGAAGAGGATTATCTCTCGAAGATGAAAAAACAAGAAGCGCGCAAAACTGTTAAACAAGGAAATAATAACGCTTCGAAACCGTAATGTGCAATTTCAAGAGGAAATAAAAAATATCGAGCAGTTGAAGGACACGCTTGAATACAAGTTTGCAGATCTGTTTCCAAGCAAAACATGTTGGTTACTATCGACACATTAGAAAAAGACTACGAAGTGTATTTCGAGGAATCGAAACGATTGCGACAAGAAATTGAAAATTTAATAGCAAGAACGAATGTGGACATGTGGTGGTAAAACATAGCGGGGCAAGCTTAAAGTCTTCAGTCACAGTCAGAGTTTGACGTGAATTGTCAATGAAGTGAACCTGTTCTGTTCTCTGAAACGGTGAAGTCGTGTCGGTTGTTTTCGGGTTCGTTTGCTGCTGAGGACTGTATAATTCTTTTTGTTGGGATACAGAATGCCGTAAGAGGTAAGGCAATTACAAAGGATGATTTAGATACTCTCGTTAAAATAAGCCAACTTACAAACCTTATTACAGTTGGCCCCCCTCTTAAGCCTGGGAGATCTGTTCTCAATGGTTTTATACAAAAGCAAAATTCATTTCTAACGTCATATCTTCGAGAATATAGTAATGTATCATTTATACCTCTATAAACTTCGACTACGACCATCTCAATCTCAATTATGAAACAAAGTTAGAACTAATGAAATATATATGTTTAAATTACATTAAAGGTATAAGCAGGATCGATATAGTTCGTAAGCGCATCAAAGGTTCCCCATTCGGACATCAACTAATCAGCTTAGTTGAACTTTTAGGACGGGAAATTTCCGATGGAAGCCTCACCACCCCAACAGAGTCTAACACCTGACGTTACCTCGGCGGAAAGATCAACTTTTCACAACTATCAGGTGTTTCGTTAGGACAGAGATGATGATGCACTGAATTGTAAGAGAGGTGGTGGAACTTTAATTGCTTTCTTTCCATGTTTGACTGTGGGCAGCTACAAAGTAGTAGTAGCGTATCGTTTGAGGATATATGGGTTCAAGTAGGGTTGCGGGACGAGAAGCACATAATTGGATCAGTTTATATCCCTCCTAACTCACATCAACAAACATATCAGAATCTTGTGGACATTGTGGAGAATCTTCTAAATAACCACAAAAATGCCAAATTCATCATATTCGGAGACTTTAACCTACCTGACATTACATGAGAGCTTGACGAAGGACACCTGACGCCAAAACTGTTTTAATCGTCTTCTGATGATGCTAACATGGTTAGCGAAATGCGCGTCGAGTGCAAAATTCTGTTTCGGTATTGTGGATGAAACTCTGTTTTTAGTTTTCCTCTACTGTCAACTGGGATTTCCGATGTTGTTTTTGATAGTATTGATAAATTTGTTCCTTCAAAGAAAATCAAAGAAGACAAATTTCCTAAATGGCACAGCCGGGAACTCAAGAATATTATTAGCTTTAAGAACAAACTCTATTAGAAATACAAGCAATCTGGTTTACAATCTGACTATGAGAGGTATCTGAAGTTCGAAAGGAAAGTAAGTGCCTCATTGATCTGCGCTACCTGATCTTCGTATTCAATACAGAACATACAATTCCATCATCGTCGTTTGTTAACACCCTTAAGAAAAATCAAGGAATTTCGAAAACCATGGAGTATAACGGTATCACAAAAGATACACCTGAATCTATTGTTGAAGCTTTCGTCCAACACTGAATCATGCTATACCGATGATCCAAACAGCAGTGCGTCATTGGAACACCTTACTCACGTGGATGCTACACTTACATTTCATAGATTTACTGAAGAAGAGATTATAGATAAAATTAACTCGGTGGATGTTAACAAGGGCTCAGGACCAGACGGCTTACCTCCTGTTTTTGTAAAAGGTTGTGCAGCATCGCTGTGTTCTCTTTCAAAGGTCTTTTGATGCAGTCTTTTTTCCGAAACAGTGGAAGAGGTCTAGTTTATTTCCCATTTTTAAATCAGGCTCGAAAACCGATATTGGAAATTACAGGATTTCCTTGATATTCATATTACCCAAAATTTTTGGTTTTTTTAAGGGGCGGTCGATTACCACCAATTTAGCTTTGTTTCAAGATTACCTGATTCATAATATAGAGAAGGGATTTATACTGATATTTCTAAAGCATTTGATAGTGTTTGTCATACCCTGTTGTTGAAGAAGCTGAGAGCATATGGAATGGAAGGCTGTTACCTGAACTTTATCGGGTCCCACCTGACTGGTCGGAGGTAATATGTGGCCATCAGTGATATAACATCCAGTGAAATTGTGGTCAAGTCTGGAGTACCCCAAGACATCACAGTTGGGCCCAATTTTATTCTTGCTTCTTATAACGATATAACTTTCAATTTTAAGAGGTGCAAATGTCTTTTGTACGCGAACGGTCTTAAGTTCTTTTACGTCGTTAACTTTGCCAAGGATTGTGAGGTGATCTAGTCTGAGATAATTGAGCTGGTCCTCTGATGTAGGGAAAATTACCTAAACCTCAACACAGATAAGTGTAAGATTATGAGATTTTATCGTTGTAGGGAACCGATACTTTTCGAGTACTTTTTAAGTGGCAGAGGTTTTCAAAATGTTTCCAAAATATGCGACTTGGGAATTACCTTAGATCAGGAAGTATCATTTAATGAACACATTTCCAATATTATCCGTAAAAGTTATAGAATGCTGGGCTTTTTGCGAAGAATTTGTAACCACCAGTTGTCTCTACAACTCCCTTGTTCGCAGTATCTTAGAATACAACAGTGTAGCGTAGTCACCATTGTACCAGTGTCACGTAAATCGTCTGGAAACAGTACAAAACAATTTTTTAAAATTTCTTTTATATAAGCAAATATTTCCATACGATAATTTAACGTATAACACTAGAATCCAGCTGGTTGGAATAGACACTCTTGAAAATCGTCGAAGGAATGTTATGGTGTTGTTCTTACATAAAAATGTTAATAGTAAAATAACTGCGCCGAATTACTAATCAATATTGCACAGACATAGGAGAAGTAGACGGCTATTCCAAGAAATGCCTCATCGAACCAACTATGGCTTTCAGACTTGTGTTGGAAGATTGATGAGAAATTACAACTCACATTTCTCAGACTCCGACCTCTTTTATTACTCATTCGAGACTTTTAAGAATAATATTTTAAACTCTTAATTTTATTTTACGTTTAAGTACCTCTTTCTATCATTTTATGTGAATTTGTTGTTTTTGTGATTGTACCATTTGGAGAGAGATCTCTGTAGGGTAAGTATATGTAAATAAATAAATAAATGTAAAAACCATTAAAATTTGATAGTGGTTCCACTGTCTAACTTGATAAATGGATGTATTGGGGACGGTGTTTTTTCCAGTAGTGCTAAAACGTGCTATTGTGGCTCCTATTTTCATAAAAGGTAATAATTCCCTTGCTTCCAACTATAGGCCAATTTCGTTGCTTCCAATAATCTCAAAGATTTTTGAGAAATGCTTGGCGGCCAGGATGGCTACATATTTTGAAAATAATAACTTGTTTATTAGCGCAGCCAATTTGAGTTTAGAAAGGGTAAAGTGCAGGGTATATTGAACCTATTGTCTTCTATTTATGACTCATTTCAGGACATGAATTATGGTTGTGCACTTTTCGGCGACTTGAGTAGAGCCTTTGACTGTGTGTCTCATGCCATGCTGCTGGGCAAACTAAAGTGTTATGGGATCTGCAACGGAAGTCTCAAACTGATTGAATCGTACCTACAAAATCGTACCCAGGTAGTGAAAGTTGATGGAGTGTTTTCGGCGGAGAGAGTGGTTGACATTGGCGTACCTCAGGGTTCCATCCTGGGTCCTCTTTTGTTCTTATTTTTTATAAATGACCTTCCAGCTAGTGAGCCAGTGACGCCGTTCATCCTCTTTGCTGATGATACTACCATTTTTCTCACTAGTCCATCATTGCGGAACGCACTTGGTCTGGCGTGTGAGGTACGGTCAAGGATTGAAACTTAGTTTAACACCAACCAACTTGTATTAAATACGGATAAGACACTGCAGATGGTATGAATGTTCGTGTTGGTTGTGCAAAATATTTGGGAGTATTTTTGGATCCAAAGTTGTGATGGGACTTTCACATCGATAATGTCTCATCTAAACTTAGAAGTAATGCCTTCGTACTGCGGAACCTCAAGGTACGTGTCAGCATGGAGACAATGAATTCTGCATATTATGCACTTTTTCATTCCATAATGTCATAATGTCATATTGGCCTGGAGAGGTGCAGCGTGTGCAGACAGAATTTTTGGGCTGCAGAAGAGGGCAGTGAGAATAATTGCTGTTCTTAAATTTCGGGATGATTGCAGAGATGCTTTTGTGAATCTACAGATACTTACCTTTCCATCTGTATTCATACTTTCTTGCGTTCTTTATGAAGGAAGGAATGAACATATTTTTTTCCAACATAGCACAATCCAGAAATAAGGACGACCTAATAGCCCCTTATTGTAGGCTGAAAAGGTGCCAGAATAGATCTGAATATATGGCGGTCAAACTGTATAATAGACTGGCCGTATGTGGGGGACCCAACAGCACATTAAACGTCTCTTAAACAAGCTCACAACAAAGGCCGCATCAAACACCTTTGATAGACTGCATTAGTTAGATAACACATAGTACTAATATTTGGTCTAATATCCCCTTAAGTACAGGGCGTGTACCAAATTTGAGAACAATTTGAATAAATAGCTAAATACTACACTAGCATTGTTCCTTGATATTGTATTATGATTTTAAATATCTTCAAACGCTTGCTGGCGATGTATGTTATTTTGATTCTAATTTTTAAATTACCTGGCGAAATTCTCCCTTAAACTATAATTCTCGTAATTCAAAATCAGCTCTTCTATGCTGCCGAAAAACCTGGACTGCGAAAGGTAGTACTTCTTGGCGTCCCCGGGCCCGTCGTTTTTCGAAAAAATCCTCATGTGCTTCACCGTGTCGTCAGTCCTAAATAAAAAACAAATGTCCGTGATAAACCTATTAAAAATGATAAAAAGCTTCACAAAAACTAATGTGATCATGGGAAATTCAAGTATGGCAATTTGACTATATAACTGACAACGAACATCAACACAACATTTTTAATAATGCAGTAATATAACAGGTGCTGTAGTTGAACGTGAACTTACTTTAAACTCAGGGCGTACGAATCGTTGCCCATCCTGGGACTTATCCTAACCAGAAACGTCCCATTTTCCCTCCGCTCTAGCTTGTCTCGAGCCACCGTCCGATCCATCTCACCCACGTACCAGAGCTTGTTTCTCAAGGGGTCCCGTTCGTTTATGCCGTTTGGTATGGTGGGCTGTAACCTGGAAGGACACCGAATTAACAAACTGTCTGCGAACCGTTTAATATTTTATCAGAAGATTTTGGAAAAGCAAAAATCTAAGATATTGGCGACTGATACTTCGAAAAACAAAACAGATTCTGTAATCTTATTCTTTGTTCTTGAAAAGTTACATCCATAGGACAGACAATAGTTACTCAAAATGAATTGTGAATCATTATTTCACATTTGACTAGTAGCACAGTAATTTTCAGCCTAAGGCAATAAATACACATTGCAGCCAATATAGGGATCATAGTATATCACTCAGTGAGTAATCAAATCAAATCAAATCAAATCAAATCATTTATTGTAAAATGTTTTAGGTTATACAATTATACACCTTAAAAACTAAATAAGGTTAAAACTTATAACTAGATATATGCTAAGCATGTAACATTCATAAAATTATTAAAATTTGACATACTATAAGCACTCATACACACAACATAATAATATATAGAATCCCTCTTAAAAAGTACACTGTAAAAACTCAGTAACATTATAAAATGTCTTGTCAATTAACATGTCTTTAATTTTGTTTCTAAATTTTATATCATCCAGTGATCTTACACTGTCAGGCAAAACGTTAAAAAATTTAAACCCCCCATTACCCTGGTCCGTTTTAACACCTTCTCAGCCTCCAATAGGGTAGAACAGGATTATTTTTGTTCCTCGTGTCATGCTGATGTATGTTAGCATGAGCAGTAGAATATTCAATATTTTTCTTAATATAATTAAGGCACTCAAAAACGAGGAGAGACGCCAGCGTGAGAATTCTCCAGTCCCTGAAAGCCTTCCTACAATCATCACGGTACTGCAAGCCCGCCACTATTCTAATGGCCCTTCTCTGCAAACCAAACACTCGTAGGGCTCCAGTGGCATGGCCCCACACCAGGACACCATAAGAAGGATGAGAGTGAAAGTTCGCAAAGTACGCAGTTCTTAATATAGTCCTCGACACTTTATTACTTAAGTGACGCAGCTGATACGACACCCGTGCAAAGCCTACGAGCCAGTATCTCAGTATAGCGCCGGTGCCACTGCAACCCCCAGTTCAGCTGTACCCCAAGGAAACCAAAAAACATCGACATCGGTCTTCTGCAACTCAATATTACGCAGCGTAAAGACCATTTTGTTAGTTTTGTCAGCATTTAGAAGGAACGATTTGATTCAAACCATTCACCTACCCCATTCTGCACCATCTCCGAGCGCTCCAGGGACTCCCCTACCGGAGTGAACCGGCGCTGGTTGAAAATGAAGTGTCATAGGCGAAGAGAACAAATTTGAAATTCTGACTAATTGAAGGTACGTCATTGACAGAGAAACAAAAGTGGCCCCAGGACTGAGCCCTGAGGCCAATAGTGATTGCTCCCCTCTCCGACTCCACCTCACCAGCTCTTACGGACTGAGATCTATTACTCAGGCACGATTGAATAAGTCCAGCAGCGCTCTCTGATATGCAGTACTTAACAAGCTTCCCCAGGAGAATCCGATGGTCTACACAATCGAATGCTTTGCTAAGATCGCAAGTGACCACCGTGTTATACTCTAGATCATTAAAGCTGTTCAAAATATCGGATTCTTTGCATTGTGCTCTTACCCTTTCGAAATCTCCATTGTGAATTACTAAAAAGTCCTTGTCTCTCAAAGTATGACGCAAGCTGAACAGCTATGAATTTTTCAAAAATTTTTGAAATGATGGGAAGAAGTGAAATCGGTCGGTAATTTTCTGGCAGGTGAGTATTGCCCGTCTTGTATATTGGGGCCACTATGCCATGCTTTACAATAGATGGAAAAATACTCTCGCCAATACACAAGTTCATTAGTTTTGTGAGAGGAGCTAGAATTATGTGTTTTACACTTTTAATCAATTGAACGCTCATGCCAAATTTATCCGTGCCCCTTTTATTTTTCAGGCCATCAATAATGCCCCGGGGAGTGTTAAAACCAACTTTACTGAATAAAAATTCTTGAGAGCCAGTTGGTGGTAGTCTAACGGATCTCTGTTTGAAGGAGGTATATTTTTTGAGATTACGGGCTACATTTGTGAAAAAAGTGTTAAAGTCATTTGGTGAGATGTTAGTTGTTACGCTTTTTCTTTTCTTCTAATAGGCGCAAAACCTTCACTCTAGCTTAGAAGGAGCCGAGAGTGAAAAATTTCAAAGTAAAAGAAAAATTGAAAGATGGAGAATTTAAAATTAAAGCTGTATGAATTTACGAGCGTCAATACGTAGGCTAGAACGAGTTGTCGCCGAGCATACAAATTAGGCCCTAGCTCAAATGTCAGAGAGTAGGGGTGGGTTTATTTATATGGCGCCACGGGCTTGTAGACGACACAAGCGAGAAATATCCCAAATTGAAATATGAAACTCGTTTTAGCTTAAGCTTCACGACAAAATAAAAGGATATCCAAAAATTTGTTATTTTTCTCGATCAAGAAAACCGATCAATAAAAACAAAAATAAGTTAGAAAATTAGATCAGATTTAAGTGCCGGAAATTTATCAATATTAATAATGGAAAATAATTACTCAAAAATTAATCAAAAATAAAACTCAGTAATAAGCAAATACTCAAATATTAACAAAAAAAAACTAAAGTCAGTGATAAACAAATATTCAGAAAGTAATCAAAAGTAAATCCAGAAAGTTTCAATTATTGAGCGCAAACAATAAAAAATCAGATACTTACTTTAGCGGCCCTCTGCTCTGGAACATGAAATCAAAAGCTAATCAAATAAAACAGGTAGATAGACAAACAAAGAATCGATTCATTACTATTAAACGAAATATATCATGGCTGATCAAGAGAAAGATATGAGAAAGTGACCAGTAATTTTGGCAGATTAATTTATGGCAACAACTGTATTTCAACGAGAAATAGTAGGCTTTACTCGGTTACTTGATGAAGTAAATCACACGCTTTATCTAAACAAAAGCCGAACTATTTAATCTTAATCTATGATGAACGCGTTAAGCATTAACAATAAAAAAAAAGTCGATAAAATATGAACAAAGGCCAGCGATACTGCAAATATCTACTCGTTATGGGAAAATTGAAGTAACATGAATAATCACTTAATCAATGGCTAATTAACGGACGTCAAATCATGATTTGTTACAGAGCCGTATTACTAACTAACTATGTTTATCTGTGTATCAGTTATGATACGTTGGTAACAGCTGCAAAAAAATTAAAATAAACTAGTCCGACCTGGCGTTATTGTAGCAACCAATCAATTATAGACTTTAAGGTATGTCAATTTAAATGTAAGTAGTCCCCGGTCAGCTACCGATAGGACAAAGATAATGAATAGTTTGTTTAAATACAAAAATATATATCAAAAGCCACAATAAAAATTAAGAATGACACAAAGTCTACAAGGCCGTAACAACAACAGTAGTTATCTGATCTACAAATATCTAACGTAAGCCAGAAATCGTGAAAAATTGAAAATAATAATAAAAAGCTAGTTCCACTTACAACGTTATTGCGTCAGTCAATTAAAAGTTCAAAATTCAATCCAAAATCGGATTGGTTCTAGATCAAACGAATTTAATTGAATTTTAGAATTCGATCAAATAAATTCAGGCGTCTTATGCCAGACAGAATTGGCCCAATATTCAAAGTTTATTTAAAAGAAAACAAGAATAAAATAAATGTTACCTTAGTTAAGAAGAAAAAGTTAATCTTTGTTCAAAAACAAAGCAAAAAAAATAACAGTTAGAGTTCGTTGGTTAATTACACGCTGATGACCAGCTCCTCGGGCAACTTCCAGAAAAGAACTGCACACGGAAGGAAGAGACTTCCTTGACAGGCGAAGGACAGCAAGACTCTATAGGTAGTGCAGCTAGACAGGCGTAGCCAAGGAAAACCCTGTCGTTAGCGATACTTGATGATAGCGATATCCGTCGATAGCAATCAACCGGACGATAGAAGTAGCCCTGTCGATAGGACCCTGTGAAACAACACATATTCAAGGTTCCACACGTAACTTTTAATTGAAGAGCATTATAACTCGGTAATCAAAATCAACCATCAAGGAAAAGAGAAATCAGAATTAAAAAAAACAATAATTTACCTGTGTAGGGGGTAGTCGGTTGCTTATCGCTAGATAGCCTTATAGTTGAACGAGAAGGCCTCTGTAAGAGATTAGAAAGGGAATTAAAAATCCGCCCCCGTGCGTCATACAATGTTAAAATGATGGCGTTCACAGAAAGAAAAAAAATGCAAAAAACCAACTCACCTCGCTAAAGTAGTATTCAAATCCCACAAAAAGCAGTTTCAGACACCAACACTTAATAAAAGATAAGGCACAGATATGGACTGAAACTATTAAAAATTGCCCGGTTGGAGAATCCCATAAAAGATAAAATCACAATCGATTCCAACCAGTACCCAAAAACTGCTGACTCCAAGAAAGGTCGACGTAGAGTGACGCCAGTAAATCGGAACTCAAGAAGCAGAGAATCCCCACTTCGGAAATCTCGCTCCACCAATGAATGCATGGCTTGACAAGTCACATGTTCCTCTCAATAATTCATCCAAGGGATTTAGACAATGGAAACCTGGGATTTCGATGTATCGGCATCTACAAAAAAAACTACTCAAAAGTAGCGAAAAGGGCATTGTCATTAAACCAGTCCTTCTAATAAAATTTCCTAATTATTCCGAAGGCAATTAAGTAACTCGACGCCCAATCAAAAACCAGTATTCGCTGAAGTTACCGCCCATCAGTTGCCCGCGACGTTCTTGGCGACATAGTTAGATTTACGGTTTCATAGCTTTTAGGAACCGGAAACACTAAAAACCACCGACTTTACTCTCGGAATCCTTACGCGATTAAAATTTGTCTAGCGACGCAAATTTTATTTTAAATTGTCTCGATCAGAATATCATCGGAGCGAAGCCGGACGGAATCTACGAGGGTTTTTCGCTAATAAATATAATTGCGCTTGAAGCTATAGGAACGGCGACGAGCTCTAAGGTTATTTATTCCTCGATATACGATAGCCAAATCGGCCCGTGACACAGTATTAGGATTGTATTTTTTAGTATTATTAGACTTATTACAGTTAATTATTAGCCACAAAGCTTTTACTAGGTTGTCTGCAGATCTAAGCAAGTTATCATTGGCAGTGATTTTAGCATTACGTATTGCCTGTTTGTATGATGCTTTAAACTGTTTATAATTTTCTTTGAATTGTAGTGTGAAATCCCTCAATAAATAAAGACGCTCGCGCATTTCTCTTAATTCGTCGGTGAACCAAGTAATGTTATTTGATTGATCAGAGCGCATCCTGTAAGTTCTTTCAGGGAAAGACTCCAAATACGCACTCTCCAACACCCTCACAAACATGCAAAAAAAAAGAGAAGTTTACCCTTCTGCATTACAGGTTTACATAGCCTATTGTTTACTTTAAATCCCTTAATCACATCATCAAATGCACAGGTTACTGCTTGTGCTCGATGATCCGAAATACAGACGTCCACTACTGTAGCCGAGCAACAATCAAGACAATGCTCACGAAAATATTGTCTATGCAGGCATCTCCTCGCGTGGCCTCAGATATAGTTTGCCTCATATTAAAGATACCTAGAACATCACACAGCCTAGTCGCCTCAGTGTCTGAAGTATTAAAATGGACATTAAAATTGCCAGCCAGAATGAAAAACTTTTCGCTTTTTAAATTACCAAATATACACTCTACTCTACAGTATCAGAGAAGCTGTCAAAGTCACCAGAGGGAGGACGATACATTGCTAATATATATACATTAAGATCATCAACATAATTGCATGAACATTTAGTGCATTTTTCGATGTTAAAGTAACAGTAACATTACTAAAAGGTAATTCATTATTCAAAAGTATTGCGGAACCGCCACAGGAATGGTGAGATCTACAAAAGTGTGCTGCTACCCTATAACCGTGCAGGTTTAAGGTTTTTACTTCGTCCTCGACCAGAAAGTGTTCAGTGATGCATACCACATCTTCACTTCTATCAACAAGAAAGGCATCTAGTTCAATTGCCTTATTTCTGAGAGACCTTACATTAATATGTAAGATATTTAATGTTCTTGTTTCTGATATGTCTTCACCCCTTGTGGGTTCTGCACATTCTGAAAATGGTTAACCAGAATCCCTTCTGGCCATAAAGAAGGGTCCATGATCTTTTCTTTATTGTTTGTCGGTATTGTGAGTTTAAATGAGCTTCTGATCGAGTTTATTTGTCCCCTTTTGTTTTCATTTTGTCACACACACAATATTCATTTGAGTTTTTACTTTTTAGAAAGTCCATAATTGCTTCACCGTTTACCTCTGGTGCGAGGCCCGTAATGAATAAGGTAGATGTCCTTTGAGCAATTTTCAGACTCTGGTGAGCAATACTAGTCCCATTAAGAGGTTCGGGTCGATTGATTTTCGAAGTCTTTTCTCCTGCTACGTTTATTTTTTACCTGAGTCCAGCAATTTTCTAGGTTATTGTCTGGATAAGATTTGTCACTCTTGTCAGCTGTTAAGTTGTTTGGCACTGGCAGATTGGCGTTACCTATCACAGAATTATTGTCTACTTCATTCACCTGAACTACATCTGTATTCGATGACTCGGTGTTCTCCTCAAGTGGATTTGGCTGGTTTAGGATTTCGGTGTTTGTCAATTATTGTTTCATGGCCATCTTGCTGCGATGTTGCCACATTTTGTTGGGTTGGAATTTCGCGCTTTTTCGACTTACTGTCAACTTTTTCGTTCATTTTCTTTTGCATTTCCTCGAGTTTTTCCTTCAGTAGGGCCTTGTTTTCTTGTAGAAGAACGTTTTTTGCTCTTAGTTCTTCGATCAGCTCTCTAAGAAGCGTGATTTTCCCGGTTTCATCTTCATCATCCTTTGTGGTTTGGTCATGTTTCAAGCACACTAATCGTGTTCGATCTGTTCGAGCAATGATTTTGACTTTTTTCTTCCAGTCTCTACATGCACAGGAACTATAATACGCTTTCCCGCACTTTATACACACAAAATACTCAAATTTTCTAATTTTATGGCACTCAAAAAACACTCTTTCTTCCTCAGCATATTCCGGCTGTTCACAGTTCGCCATGTTGCAGTAGTAAGTACTCCGCAAAAATCACAAGCGTATACGTTTTTCGATTAAATCGATATGGCTTTTCTAATGGAAAAGCTTTAATGTTAGTTGAATAATTAAAAAACGTAAATAATATACAAAATTCCTACCTCAAAGGCGTTACGCCACACTTGCCGCTGAATTGTATGCAGGCCTTGTGGACCGAACAGTTGCACTTGTGGCACAAGTAGCCCTGAAAGATGAGTCCCTTAAGGTACTTACAACAGTACGCGCACTGAACGGGACTGTCGAACGTGTGAAGCTCCAGGTTGTGATTGGTGTGCGACAGCGACTTCGGCTGGACATTGTCACTAGAACAAAAAGTGATTTAGCTAGATATTTTATTGCTCTGCTTTAAAAAAATGCATTTAAACTACTTACTGAGCCTCGTTGATGGCCCTAATAATGTGATCCTTAAGCTCTAGCGTGCGCACGAACACGGTGTACGCCATCTGCTGGCCATTTTTCACCAAGAGGAAATTGTACGACCAGCGCGCCTGGTTGTTCAAGATAGCGCGATTGTGAATCTCCTCGACGTGGAATTCCATTATGTTGAGTATTTCGCGGTACGCGAACTGGTTGCTCTGAAATATAACGGAATGGTTTATTTAGTACGAAGTAATAATTTGGTTTCGGGATTCGCTAACTTACTTACCCGCAATTGCTTGCAAATCAAAATGCACTTATCGAAAATAAACACGTATCTATTTCTGGTTTTCTGGTCGTCATGGGCTTTAATCCTCAATTCGGCGTCTTTTATCAGTTTGCCATAGTCCGATAATCTAAAACAGTGTCAGAAATGCAAGATTATAACGCTCAGTAAACATATTTGCCAAGGTAACGTTTATCAAATAGTTTCTTATTCGTTCTACGGAAGAGAGTCGTACAATATATGTGTAAGGCAAGTGTGAGAGAAGCCTATTTTTTACATGTATTTTAATTTTAGAGCCAACTTGTTTGACGCACTCCAACTCAATTTATAATACGCGGCTTTCTTACCCGTAGTATTTCCCTGCATAATCAAACCTAAAGCCATTCGAAAAATTCTATAATCTATAGCAGCAAACATATTTTGAATCATTTGCCACTTGAGCTCCAATAAGGTCGAAATAAAAGAAGATTTAGAAGTAGGTTGAAGTCATTGTTGTCTGCGCGATCCTTTTACGACTTGTGCGATTCTTTTCGGGACAATTTAAATTTTGATTTTATATATTTTTCCAGTGAATTCTTCTATTATCCAGCTTCGTCAATGAGGTTTGAATCTTGAAGCTTGACCTACCTGATTTTGACCTGAATTTACCTATACAAGATTTCAAACCAAAGAACGAAAATAAATGGTTTCCGGTGACGTACCTCATTTCAGCCTCATGTTCCCACTCTACGATAGTGTCTTGAAGGTTATTAATGACATTTAAATGTTCCACATCTCTATGCGCCTCGTTGATGTATCCGGCAACGTCCAACATGGCTTCCCATGCCCTTTTAAGATCCGAATGCTCATCGTGATGCTAAAATTGGAGTTAATTATGAAAAATAATAAAACTATACACAAACGTTTCGCATAACAACAAAAAACGCCCAAATTAATCCCATTATCAACGTAGAACTCCTTGTGAAGGGCGCATAGTTATAGACACACATTTTTTACCCAAACATGAAAGCAATTCTCTGGGTTAGATATGGATGCTTAATAAATAAAGGCGTTATTCAGACGCCTTTGTAAGCAAATGTGGGAGAAATATATTCAGGATATTCTGGTCTGGTAGAAATTAATTTAATTTGTTTTTATTTATTTATTTATTTATTTACGGAATCCATTTACATAAGTATTAAATAGCTATAAACATATTTGTATACATATAAAAGAAACAAACTAAGCACTAAATAGTTACATACAAGATCACACAAAAGGAAAATACATATCTCAAAGTAGACATAATAGAAATATAGATATAAATTAAGGATTGTTAGATTAGAGACTTTATTTAATAATATTTTTCGACCGTCTTTTAAAAGAGGTTATTTTAGAGTCGAAAAAGTTTATCTGTCCCGATAGGTCATTAGCACTGCGAACCAGTCGTGTAGTCGGCTCATTAATACCATAATTGGTATGGTGGAATGGAACTGAGAAGATTTCTAATTGTCTATTAATTCTGGAAGGCACTCTAAGCTTAAAAAGATACAATAACTCAGGACAATCTATAGCAGCATTAATTACCTTGTGCAGAAAACATAAGTCGAGCAATGTTCTTCTTGATTCCAACGTGAGTAAATCCACGTTATCCCTCACCCACTGATAGTTGTAGTCCTGTCTTCTGTATCCACATCTAAAGGCAACCACTCTCAAAAACGTATTCTGAACCCCTTCAATCTGCTCAATGTATCAATTATATATAGGAGACCAAACAACTGAGCCATACTCCAAAATAAGGTCTAACCAGAGAGCAATAAAGTAGTCTAAATGTAGACAAAGACAAGTGGCAGTGGAACGTTGTATAAAACCCAGAACCTTCATTGCCCTTCCCGTCGCCCGACTGATGTGGCTCCTGAATGACAACCTGGAGCCAATAAATACTCCCAAATCAGAAACTACTGTTTTGTACGTTGTTTATTTTATAAAGAAAAGTGATGGGGTTTTTTTTGTTTAGAAAAGGTAATCTTATGTCACTTATTAATATTAAGTGACATTTTATTTAGGCCATACCAATCAAAAAACAAATAAAGCGTCATGCAGGGATGCGATAGGTCTAAACAGCTTTACGTCATCAGCAAACACTAGCACAGGACAGTTTTTCAGTTTCCAAACCAAATTAATAAAAAAAAAGGCAAAACAAAACCGGGTCCGAGTGGGAGCCCTGAGGTACCCCTGACGGTACTAATATTTCAACGGAGCATGTGCCCCCAAGATTAATCAGCTGTGTTCTACCTCTGATGGACCCTGAGATCCACTGAAGAAGCGGTCCCACAATACCAAAGGCGTTAAGCTTCTGTAAGAGTACTCCAAGGTTAACCTGATCAAAAGCTTTGGAAAAATCTGCATAGATCGAGTCAACCTGGAGCCTCCCCTTCAAGCAGCTGTAAGGATAGTTAATATATAGCACCAAATTGGCATCAGTAGATCTACCCTTCATGAATCCAAATTCTTCAGGATTAAATACAGATTTAAAACTTCAGGCAATCCTCCGACTGAGCAGACAGTCAAGTAACTTTGGCAACTCAGATTGGTGACATACAGCCCGATAATTGGAAATTTCACTTCTACTGCCAGATTTAAAAATGGGTTTTAGAATGCTTTTTTTTTTCCAGAGAGAGGGGAAGCAACCTGTGCCCAAGGACTTATTAAATATTAACAGTATAGGTTTGGTAAGAACGCAAACACATTTCTTTACGAAAAATGCCGGAATCCCATCTGGTCCAGGGCACAGCCCATTCTTAGAAGAAGTAATAGCCTCATATACATCCTCTGTTGACCGAAGTGCTTAAACAAATTGAGCTATCAAATTCAAAAAAGGCAAGTCATTGATCTGCTCATCTGAGTAGACTGACGAAAAGTATTCTGCAAACATATTCGCAGTGTCTGAGATATTCATGCTAATCCTACCATTTTAGGTCATTCTAGAGGGAATACCAAGACCAATTCCTTTATTCCGAATATATGACCAGAAGTACCTTGGATTGTCAGAGACATTTGTTTCTACCTTATCAATGTATCGTTGATAACAAGCATCCCTCAAGCGATCACAATGCTTTCTCAAAAATACAAAATGATAATAATCCCCCTGTTGACCACTCATTTTAAACTGTTTATGAATTTGTTTTTTTTCTTATGATCAAACTGCGAAGTTCGGAAGAGAACCAAGACGGAAACGAAGAAGTTCTATATTTATTTAGAGGAATAAACTTTTCTATGAAGGAGTAGGCCACATCATAGAACATTGGAACTATACCGTCAATTGATGTTTCTCTCAGAAACAGCAAATCTCAATTTATCTCAGCCAAAGAATTACTAACATCATAAAAATATTCCCATATTTCATATCATCAGAGTATTCAATACACAAAAGGTGAAAACTAATTGCTGTGTGGTGTAAGCTATTCTCAAAAATCTTATCTATTGCGGGCCTAACACTAATTGAATTTGGACTACTGAATAATAGATCCAGTGCAGCTCTATTGTTGTTTAAGACCCCATTTTTCTGAAAGAAATTATAGAAGCTAAAGCAATTTGCTAGAGAAAGTACCGAGTCATTGTTATTGTTATTATCCTGACGATCAGCATCCACCAAACCAAGGCCATTATTGCCCCACCCAACATGCGACAAATTGTAATCACCTGCCAAGACAAACAAACCATCTGAACATTTACTATATACATATTCGACAGATTCACAATGGTTTAGATAGGCTTGAAGAGGAGATGGAGATGGTATATAAATGCAACCAACAACAAAATTTTAATCGTTCATTGTAAAAGTCAAATAGATCTGATAAAAAGCTGCATCAACAGATAGAGTAAGAATTCTCTGTGTATATAAACTCTTTTTAGTGGCAATCAAAACCTCTCCTCCAAAAGCCTTCACAGTATTTGTGTCCATTTTACTATCACATCTATATAAATCATTATTTGATACTCCAACTTCAGCATCTGAATGTTCAGATGTTAACCAAGTCTCGGCAATCATATCAATATCATAGCAGCAGCAACTAAGTGCATGTTGAAAACCTTTTATCTTAGTTCTCATACCTCCTGTATTGACATAGTACACGCAAATACCCGACCCAGAAGGGCTATCCTGTCCTAAGCTCTATGGTTTGATTTATTTGATCTTGATGAAAAATTTTAAGCTTGCGCTTATTATTCAACCAAAATCTCCTCAAAACAACCCCTCTAGGCCAGTTATCAGGCTTTAAAAAGTCATCTTGCACTCCCCATTGATGCTTATTTTAAAAGAAATAGTCTTACCTCTAATCGGCATTGATTCAACTTTAACGTCTCTAATCTGAGGGCACTGTTTCTTGATATGCTCTTCACTAAAACTAGGCATTACACCCCATTCTAACGCGTCCGAGATAAAAGTATTCCTTATCTGTTGAACCTGCAAAATTATCACCTCGAAAGTCAGGTTTTACCAAAACTAGGGTTCGATTTCTACGCTTTCGATTTTGTACCAGAGTAAATCCCTGCTGCAGATCCGGCCCCAGCTGATTCCCTGTTTATATTTACATTATTTACCTTGTCATTGTCTGAATTACGTTTCTCCACCATTGCTCCTTTGACACGCGAAGAAGAAGAGGAAGATTTGGCAACATCCACCTGTCTCGTCTTAGTCCGAACAGCTGGTTCTAGAATATTTAATATTTCTGCTGTCCGTGGTTTGTTGGCGGTGCGAGAAAAGCGGAGGTGGTGTTGGCGGCGCTGCCACATTTTCATGAACTTTCCGAGTGTTCAGATTTCCATTTCTATTTTGCAACAAAATTCTTACTAGGTCCTTATTGCTGTCGATCACATTCTTGGTCAAATTTTCCACGTTGATTGAAGGCGTTCATCTATACCTTCCAATGCTTCATTTAGAATACGTTTAGTAGTGTTAATTACAGTATTTGGTGGCTTTGTGGACACTCCACAATCATCAGTCCCTCCAGAATTCTCCAAATTGCCTCCAGAAGTGAATTTAGAGAAATTATCTATGCAATCTCCCTACACCATATTAAGACGGTTCTAGTTTTACCAATTGCACATCTAATCACCTGCGAAGAAGTTTTACCACAATCTCTACAAGAGATTTTCTTGCAATTATCACATGCACATCCAAACAAAAGTGTTTTACTCTCCTTAAGATAACAAGTTTGGGTACAAAACCCACATTGCATCTCTTCCATAGCTCCTGTGAATTTAACATAAATTTCAATGAAAGGGCCAAAATAATATCGATCCCAGAACCCAGCACTAATGTGAATAGTTCTACTGTTGGCAGATAGAATGTACTGTACCAGCAAAACAAACGGAAAACGCCCTCTGCTGATTTGGCAACGTTGGAACCAACTTGGCACGTAGCAGCGCCACAGTTTATACCGTCTGACGGTATAAACTGTTAAACTGTAGCAGCGCCCGCTCGACTAACTGTTGGCCGTTGACGCTGAGACGTTGACATTCAGGGATAAACAAAACAAGAGGTTAAAGTCCAGTGCGGAAACACGACGCCGCGCCGGCTAAAGCCAATATTACTTCAATCAATGACGGGAAATGCCCACAAACAGCCTCAGGAGAAAACTACACACTGATAATATTGGTACCAGTAAACAACTTCAGACTCTTGCCTCACTATACACTACAAACTTTATCAAAATTGTGAAAGCACACATACAACACGTTTACGCTTTGACACCTGCCACAATTCTTCTATTTGCAGAGGGTATTACGCAGGAAACACTGGGCACGAACCTGAGGGTAATCGATTACTGGAGGAAAAAGAGTTTACGAGACATTCCTGGAAAAATTAAAGCCCGTTCTAAATAGAACCAGAAGGGAAGGCTGTCTGTTTCGAAATGAAATGGCGCCGAGAATATATTTAAATAATCCTTGTTTTCGACACATCTAGTATTTTGTCTCTACAACCACTCCAGTTGCTTTTAAAATGGCTAGTGACTTAGCGCAGGATGGAAAACTATGACTTATGCCCAGTACCTATCTCTGAATCTGATCAATTATCAATTGGAACCATTCATTACTTTGGGCTTCAAAAATTATGAAACCTATTTTTAGTGCCACATGCCAAAGCTTCTAAAATACCAACATTGCTTGAAACAAATTTATACTTCCAGGTGAGCGTCAAGCCCAATAAACATTTTTTAACAGAACTGTGTCGTGAACTACAAAGAACATCGACATTTTCAGTTCATATCTTTGGAGGAGAGACGTGAATATTGATAATGAGACAGTCTTACTGGCTTGTTTGAATGAAAAACAAGTAGTTGATTCTATATATACTAATACAAGGTCACTATTCTATGTTAAGTAGCCGCCACGAAAAAATTGGACACTAGTAAACAACCAAATTTATAAAGACATATGCAGCATATTAAATATTAATTAAAAACTGGATAATTTAATAATGCTTACTTCTTCTGTCGTCTCGATAAGCTTTTCTAAAAGCAAGTGGTACTTCAGAATTCTCTGCATTGGTACAGATAGGACATCTCGCAGTTTAAATCTACCGTTGTTTACTTCCTTTTCATATTTCTATAAAAAAAAAACAGATGATTGTCATTATAACATAATTGGTTTTGCCTAAAAAATTGCGTTGGAATCATATCTATCGAAGGCCTATGATCTTGTTGAAAAGATGGGAAAGTATGGAAAAAGAGAATGTGCAGCGAATTGGATCGAGCCGTATCTGTCTGCTTAGTTACAGAAAGTTGAAATATCGTGCAATTAGGAACCACAATGTATGCGGATGACAGTACCACAAGGCAGTTCACTTGGTATATTATTATCCATTGTTTACGTAAACAAGACAATATTTCGTTATTGGTTGATTAAACAGACTTCATTTGAACATGCTCACCACTGAAACAGTTGACGTTAACAACATATAGCTACATCAACAAATATGTCAGTAAAAACTTACAATAATAGTCTGATTGAAACTCTCGTCCTGATCGCACAACTCCTGCAAGAGATTGGTGGCCTTGGTCAAGTTAGCGCAGTAGCTCCCGTAGATCAAAAACTTCTCTTTGAACTGTTGAAAGATCTGACTGAGCTTGACGTTCGGATTCGTCCGGATTTTCTTCAGTTCTGCGAAGAACGCCGAGTGCACTTCGAATAGCTCCTGGAACCGTTCATAACATAGTAATAATTAAGCATTTGGGGAAAGTGTTTATACTACTTCTATCCATTACGTACCTTGATTTTGTGGAAAACAGTCGCGTGATCGTCCGCCTTCATCTGGCCCTGCAGTGGCAACATGAAACTCATTTTCAGCTTGTTCAGGACGTCTACGTAGTTTTTCTCGGTATCCAAGAGTTCCTTTATTACGAAGTCTCTTTTCTCCTGGGGTTGTGTTTGCTATGGAATAGGTGATCAGTGATTGGCCATGCATTATACTGACGGATTAAGTTATAAAAAAATTGGAAGCATATATAGTTTGGGTTAGTTTGAATGTCCTATATTAAGCGGTTCGCAATAATTGTAATTTTGGAAACCGTATATGACGAAAATTGCCTCAAATTTCCCTCTATGGTTAATGAAAAATTTACATTCTAGAGATATAAACAATATGCTTTCGCTATAGAACTTTCTCTTTGGACACCTTGCATATTTTAAAACAATTTCAGTATGTGGCTCGAGCCAATACCTCCTACAATAGGTATTGCTCGAACTAACCGAAACCTATATATGTTCCAATAAAAAATACTTTTTCAAAATATTCATAAAATGAGAGCAGTCTCCCTATATTCAGTGCTTACATAAAGTACCTCCTTTCACTTTGGAACTGTTTAAAATATATGAAATTAAAGGTGAATAAGTCATACGTTTTGGATTTTAAAAGATACCTCATTGGAAATGTCGTTTTATACTTCATTTACGCTCAAACCTTGGAAATAGTAGAATGACCCTTAACGAGAAACCGGTGATCTCAGAATGTATCATTTTGAAATACCTAAGCTTAGGAGTCAATTAAGGCTAAAGCGATCTTTCAAATGAGGTATCACATTGTGGTCTCCTAAACATATGCACCCTAATCCACCTTAGGTATCCTATACATAAAATCGTTCCGAAGGTAGCAGAGGAGTACATTTAATGAAAGCGCCGTATACATACATATCACATAAAGTGAGCAAACTGACAAAAATTAAAGCAAAAAAAAAATACCTCAAGGTTACTGCGCACTACAAGCAAATCCTGATAGATTTCCTCGGACGTTACACCGCTGTCTGTGTCAATGATCGAATGCCCTAAGTCTAAGCCTCGAGGAGCGGCCGGTTGACTGCCAAAATAAAAGAGAAAACCCATGCAAAATAAAAAGGATCATATGCTAAGTGTAATGTATGCGATAAGCAATGCTTGTGAAGGTACAATAAAAAAAATGTGCACGCTGTAAAAAGTTATAATATAACACCATTGCATTTTATGTAAATAAGTGTGGCCTATAGAGAACTACAGTGGCGTCACTGTACGGCTAGGTCAAGTGACGATACAAACCTTAGACAACTATAGAGAGCCTTATTGGCTTTGTAGCTTGGTAGTTTGATACCGGCTATAAATATAAATGAAAAAGTTACAAAGGATATTCAACAATAAAACATTGTTTGCTTAAAAGATTCGCTAAAGTCGCTTTAGTTGACTTTCTTGCAACAGAAATATAATGCAATTTAATAACAATTCCACAAGTAAGTTTATAATTTACAATTAAGACCTTTACAATCACAAGAGAAACACATAACCATTTTTATCACGTGGAAATTCAACTTTAAAACGATCAATATAAACGTTGTTTGGCACCAAAAAATGGCGGTTTTACCTTACCGTAAATGGATGTTACGCGACCCCTCCCTTTCCTTATCTAAGTTATAATATTAAAAACACTTCAAATCTCAATTTGGATGATATTGAATGGCTTCAAAATAATTCAGTGACACTTAATTTAGACATGTAAATGGGAAAATTAAGCAACTTCGTTTTGCTAAATGGTCTATGTTTTATAAAACTATTTTCGAAATGTCTCTATAAGAATAACACCTACCGATTAAAAACGATATATCCTTAAAGAACTAGATACGTAAAAGGCATCAGGACCAGACGGAATACCTGCCATCGTGTTAAAGACCTGCGCCAACGAACTAACAACAACCGTGTTTTCCACGCTTTTTTCTCTGTCTTACGGAAAAGGGATTTACTTATCTTCTGTTGCAACCTGTTCCAAATAAGGCAATAAAACCACGCCCACAAACTATCACCCAATTGCTTTGCTTCCAATAATCTTCAAAGTCATGGAGTGTGTAGTCAATCAGCAACTACTCAAGTACCTCTAGAATAACATAATAATCTGCGATAATCAATACGGCTTTCGCAAAGAGAGATCGACAGGAGATATATTGGCCTATGTCACTCATATATGGAGTAGGACAATTGAAAACTACGGAGTCTCTAGCAATTGCGTTGGATATTTCGAGGGCATTCGACAGAGTTTGGCATGACGGACTGCTCAACAAACTGCCGTCCTCGGACTGCCAACCCCTCTCTGCAGCTGGCTTGCCATATTTCTAGAACCGATCTCTGCACGTTGCAGTTGATGGACACATCTCACACACATTCACCATTAACGCGGGCGTGTCGCAGGGCGCAATACTTCCACCAACTCTGTTCCTCATTTATATTAATGACCTGCTAGCCGAAACGAATAATCCTGTTTACAGTTTTGCAGATGACAGTACTCTTGTCTCCCATTTTAGATCAGAAAACCTTTACAAGACCTGGAGAAAGTTCAAACTTGGGGAGTTCAATGCAGCAAAGACCCAAGCAGCCATTGACATAATTATGACAGAATTGACCATTCCTTCATCCTCGTCAATCGGACTGCTGGGTGTCTCGCTCAACAGCAGTATGTCCTGGCATGACCACGTTGCTAACATCGCAAAATCAGCCTCCCAGAAGCTTGGTGCGCTATTTCGCAACAAAAATCTGTATCCACCGCAGCAGTTGCTCTACAAAGCGCAAATAAGACGGTGCCTAGAATATTGCTCACACATCTGGGGTGCCGCACCAAAGCACACCCTAAAGCTGCTGGATTCCATTCAGAAGAGAGCTGTGCGTCTCGTCAGCGACTTGGAACCTGGTTGGCCTGGAACACCGCAGACATGTGGCCGAGATGTCCCTGTTTTACAAATACTTTCACGGCAGATGTTCCCAGGAATTGGCCCGCCTCTGGCAGCGTCTGTCAGACAGTCACGACAGACGGCAAGAGCGCACCAGTTCGTCGTACAATTGGAAACACCTAGAAAATCGCTTTACAAGAACTCCGTACCAGTCACACAGATTCTTCAACCCGAGTGGTGTCTTCTTCCCTGAATCTTTCCCTGTATTATCAGTTGTAACAAGCTGTATTTTGACCCCCTCATAAAATATCCCAGATACTGTAATTTTCGTTTTTTAATTGTCGGAATTATTTCTTTTTCTTTGTTCACCCGTCTTAGCACTTCAATATTTGTTATTCTTTCTATCCAGCAAATTTTTAGTATTCTCCGGTATGTCCAGTGCTCGAAAGCATTTAGTCTTCTTATATCTTCATTCTTCAGGGTCCATGCCATAAAGCAGCACAGACAGCACATAGCATCTCAGCATTCTGATTTTCAAGGCCAAACTGATATCTCTTGTGCAGAATATTTTTTTCATTTTCATAAACGCTGATTTTGCCTTTTCTATTCTAATTCTTATTTCCTGGGAGCAGTCGTTGTCTTTGTTGATAATGGTACCGAGGTATTTGTATTTTTCTACCTGTTGTACTGGTTCGTTGTGTATGTAGATGTGTCTGACATTGTTTGTTCTTTTGCTGATCAAGATGAATTTAGTTTTTTCACGTTCATTGTCAGTCCATATTCTTCGCTTTCTTCATTTACTTTGTTCACTAGTATTTGTAAATCTTGGGAGTGTGCTTGCTATCAGTACTGTATCATTAGCATACCTCAAGTTATTAATGGGAATTCCGTTTATGTTAACTCCCTTATTTCATCGCTTAATGCAGTTTTCATGATTTCCTCCGAATAAAGGTTGAATAGTGCCGGTGACATAATACACCCTTGTGGTATGTCCTTCTACCTTTAACATTGCTTTTTGATTGTAATTAGCAATAATTCTGATGTCTTTTCTGTCTAAATTTTTTGAATTGCTTGTTGTAGTCTATGAAGCATATATACAGATGCAGATTTATGTCCATGCATCGTTGTGCGAGTACATTTAAAGCGTACAATGCTTCCCTTGTGCCAAAACCTTCTCGAAACCAAATTGCGTCTCGCTGATATCTTGTTCCAATTTCCTGTACATTCTGTTATGTATTATTTTCAAGAATGCTTTCATGGTATGGCTCATGAGACTTATTGTACGATAGATAATCTGCACATTGTTTAGCGTTGGAACTTTTGAGGATGACTACAAAGGTTGATATGAGCCATTCATCTGGTAGGATTACTGTATTATATATGGTGTTAAATAACTCCAGCAGAATATCTGTATGTTCCCATTCTATCAATTTGATTGTTTCGGCAGGTAATAATTCATCCGGCCCGAAGGCTTTCCCATATTTTAGTGTTTTTATAGCTGACTTCGATATCTCGGGTCCGTTTTCCTCCTGTTCATCGATCCATTCATTATCCTTAAAGAGTTCTTATATGTATCTTTTCCATGTCTTTAGTTTTTCCTCTATTTCGATGATTACTTTTCCATTCTCATCTTTTTGTATGCTAGTTTTTTGTATGTTCCTGTTATTTCTTTAATCCTTTTATACAAATTGAAATCGTCGTGTTTAGCCTGTAGTAGTTCTATTTCTTCACATTTCTCTTTAATTACATCCTACAACTATTCAAGAACCGTGTCAACCAACATCTTCGCACACACACCGCTCGTCGAGCGCTATAGGATCTCCCTTTAGTGTGTGTGCCACTGCTACTGCCATAAAAAAAAACCTCATAATAATACAGCTACACCCAATATACTTATTTATTTATTTATTTTATTTATTTATTTATTTAACACATACTCTACAGAATTATACATTCTAAATAGTACCTAAAGACTATAAAATACAAAGGCAATAAAATATATTAACATAATGCATATTACAAAGGACGCATACCAACATATTAACAAGAACGGTCTCTTTTAAAAGTAAATAGTCTAGAGTAGAACTAAAGATATCGCAGTTAGGGGTGACAAACGCTGCAGATTCATAGTTCGTCCGCTGAGTACGTTCGAAAAAAGCTGCATTTGCCTCGTACGTCTTGCTTATATAAGAAAAGTAATGGACTTTCCTTACGGCGCTGCTCAAGACTTTTCAGGCAACAAAGTAGAAGTCCAGTTTAGTAAGGTATATCGTTGAAGGGAAAGCGATGTTTAAACAGAAGATATTTTATAAATTTCCTTTGAACCCTTTCCAAGCGGTTTATGTTACAAGCATATTATTGGCGAGTTGAGCAGTATTCAGTCGTCAGAGAATATTAAGTCGAGATATCGGTTAAAACTATTAGGAGCTGAGTTAATCTCTTCCATTTCTAAGCAAAACATGGTATCAACGAGAGTTTCTGAACCATCATGTTGTCTTCCACGACCCAGTCGACTCAGGAATGTTAAAATCGCCGAAAATAAGAAATTTGCATGCAGCAAATTTGCTCCTTATGGACTCACAGGTATCACAAAATGATTGATAAGCGTCCACTGAAGAGTTATGAGAAAAGTAAACACAGGCCATAATTAGATGAGTGCTTTGGGTTTTTATTTTAATCCAAATGTCGTCACAAGCAGGGTCAATAGTAGTTGAGATGATGAAAGAAGATCGATGGAAACTGCTATTAGAACTCCGCCACCGCGCTGGCGGTCTAGGCTTTCGTACATTTGGTCTTGCCTGTATATAATATCAGAAGTTGGAAAACATTCAGTTGAGACGATACACTGATTTAACTAGGTTTCAGTAAAAGCATCATAGTTACAAGCAGAAACGCTTCGCAGGTGTTCGTCGATCTTCGTCCTTAGCCGCCTGACGTTCTGGTAGTACATGGACATATTAAACGTTGGATCAGTGACACTGGTTCGTCGTTGTGTGGCGTCCAAAATTTTCAGGATTGACCTCGTTCACAGATGTTTTCAGAAGGTCATTCACACTCAAAGACCCATGGATTTGAGTACAAGAAGCATCGTGGTCATCAAGAGTACCCATAAAGCTGTTACATAAGTACCCAATGAGATGATTCTTATCTTGAGTGGATCAAAGAGTGCTCTGCTACGATGGGAACAAAACTAGCGTGTGATCCATGAAAAGATATTTTTAAGATACTATTCTGCTTTGCATTAAAATTATTAAGCAGCAAATATCTCGTTGTTGGCTTTTTTAAGGTCGTATATATCATTCTCCGCAGTCAATGTCTCAATACTTGTAAGAAAATTAGTTCTAAGTTTTTTCAGTTCATATAGTTCCAAAGCTAGGTTTTTGTTTTGGTCCTCGAAGTATTTTATTTGGTCCAAGAGTTGTTTGTTCTTTTCCATCAGCTTGAGGATAAGGACATCCTTATTCAAGTTTGCCCTTTCGTTCTTCTGTTCCACATTCTTGCTAGAAAAATCCTTTTCAACGTCGATCACTGAATCCTCAAAATCTTGAGTGTTTCTTTTATATCTGTCTTTAGATTTTAGGTCAGTCGATAAATTAGATATTTCTAATCGTAGTTCTGTCTCATTCTTGTCCCTTTCCTCCTGCATTCTTGCAATGAGACTATCTTTCTTTTAAATTTTCAATTTAGTTTTATCAAGATGGTCAAGCGCTTTCTATAATTTTGGTACATCATTCAATAATAGCTTACAGGATGTGCAGTAAAATATTAAATTACGCTGGCCTAACACGATGGAGTGACACTCGGTGGTTGTTACATTAGCACAAGTTTTACAAAAAGCTAGCCTGCATGCGTCACAGCAGGCTCCAAAGGCCTCATTGTCCTGTGGGAGAGCTTTAAACAAGCATTGACATTTACGTTTCGAGCAGGCAAAGTTATTCATAACTTCCTATAGGACCCAAAATGAAAAAAAAAAGGACAAGCATAACAGAGAAAAAAAAGACAACAATTTTAATACGAAATACTAAATCGGCTTCCCCACCTACCAGCAGGGTCAACGACAAGATGAGAGCTTAAAATTTAAAAATTAATTAAAATTTACAGTAACTATTCAAATTAAAAAAAATTAAAATAACTGTACCTAGCAACGTCGCAATCGGGATTTATGTGACAATAGGAAGAGCAAGAGGCAAGAGGAAAAAAGTCTAATATGTACATTATTGTACATACAATAATACATACATAATAATATGGCTATAAATAATCTTAGGCCTGATACGTCCATCTCTTAGCAACTTACCAAGAACATAATTGTCATAGAAACAACTGTTTCAATAATGGTATCCATGGTAAAGGCAAAGTCAAAATAAGCTTTATTATTTAAAGATTGCATCAATGCAGTTCTTAAAATAATGAAAATATATGTACGTACAGAAACAAAGTAAGCTTAGCTTAACCCTAACGACTATTTGTCAATAAAAATTTCGTATAGATCAGTGATAAAAATACACACAGAGAATTAAAAACCATAGCACATTAAAACTTTTCACAAAAAAATTCATTCAGACTATAATACCAGAGTCTATAGATATTGATAATACGCTCCACCAACTAGCAAATTCCGGACTCTCTTCCTAAACAATTTCAGAGAAGGAAGATATGTTAAATGCCTTGGAAGATGCAATGAAGATCAAGGCGGAGTGGGGTATTGGTAACATTACATTAGTGACATTACGAGTTACATAAGATGGATTTGTGAGGTAAAATTCTGTTTATTTTTATGAATGAGAGTTACCGTTTCTAAAATAAATAGACTATACAGAGTCAAGATCTTCTCCTTTTTAAACAATGGTCTACAGTGATCCTTGTTTTTTGCTCCACAGATATATCTGATGGCACGCTTTTGAAGAACAAAAAGAGAGTCCATAAGATACTGGCTACAGAACACCCAAAAGCTTCCCATATCTCAGTCTCGATTCAATTAGAGCAAAATATACAGTTTTTGCCAATGAGTGTCCAAGTTCAATGGCAGTTATTTTAACTGCAACGCAAGCAGATGCAATTTTTTTATAAAGGGATAAAACGGGATAAAACATGAGGCTTAAAGCTCAACTCTATTGTAAATTACAACTCCTAGAAATTTCGATTCGGGATGACCCTCAATCATCATACTATTTATTGACTGTAGGATGCCCCAGGTTGCATCTAAATGATACGACATTGGTCTTAGTCAAGTTCAAAAGAAGAAGATTTGCGTCACACCAGGATTTGCGTCTTTGATGATCCGAGAAAATTGCTTGTTTCAGGCTCAAATGGTCAGCACAATGCTGACAATGCCGACTGTGTCAACTGCAAATATAATAAATCTCCCTGAAATATTAAGCCAAGGACGGTCATTTATAAAAATTAGGAACAAAAGTGGTCCCAGAACTGAACCCTGTGGAACCCCCATTTATTTTTTAAAACTTCAGATTGAAATGATCCTACACAAACCTTCTGACAACGACCAGACAAATAGGAATCAAACCAAAGCAGTGCAACACCCCTAAAGCCATAGTGATTGAGCTTGTGCAGCAGAATCCGATGACTAACACAATCAAAAGCTTTTGATAGATCACAGAAAGCTGCTGCATTTGCCCCTCCAGTATTAATACCAGAATAAAGGCCCTCCAAAAACTGAAAGATGGCATCATTTGTATTACGATGCTCCCGAAAGCCATATTGAATAGGGGTTAACAGGTTATGTAAATTTAAAAATGAAATTACTGTAGTCTTTACCAGTTTCTCTACAATCTTCGATAAGTTAGAGAGTAGTGATATAGGTCTAAAATTTGATGGGTCTTCCAGATCACCTCTCTTATGAAGAGGAACAACCTTTGGTAATTTTAGAGAAGAAAATACACCAGATTCCCATGACTTATTTATTGATTGGACTAAAATATTCAAAACATGATCTGGAATATTAAGAAACAGTCTTATAAAAAGTGCGTCCTCCCCAGAGGTTCTTTTATTCTTAATATCTAGTATCACTCTCTTCAACTCCTCCAAATCAGTCAGAGTGAAATAAAATGAATTATTGACACCAGTGTGATTGGAGAGAAAGCTAAGTGGGTCAACATCCTGAACTATATTCTTTATTAGGTTTTCAGCCACCGAACAATAAAATGTATTTATTAGGTTTGGGTCTAACTCATTATTCCCAATAGTCGCAGAAAAATGGTTTGTTTTGCGTATGTCATTTACAATTGACCAACTCTCTTTTTGCCCATTTGCTGCATTTGCAAGGCGATTGGCGTAATAAGAATTTTTTTGCCAGTTTTATAAGTCTTCTATAAATTGATCGGTAATTATTAAAATAATTGTGGAAGTGACATCATTTGTAAATTTTCGTATATAATGGAGACTTCTTAGGTTTCTGGAAGACACCTTCAAACCAGCAGAAAACCAAGGTTTTCTGTCTCGTATTTTAATAGTCCTTACTGGAAAAATGAGGTGAAAGATATTCATTAAACTGTTATGAAATTCACCAACAGGGTCATGTAATAACAGAACATTATCCCAAGCATTAATATTGCATTGCTGGTAAAACCTATTATAGTTTGAAGCACTAAATATTCTACCCAGCTTATATTTGGATGATTTTTTTAAGGGACGCATTGTAACATCACACAAAACAGCATTATGATCAGATAAGGCTGCGTTAACAACTGAACATTTAATTTGTTTGGGACATACATTTGAACATACATAATCAATCAAGAAAGACGAAAACTGTGACACACGAGTTGGACATTTAACATGGATTTTTAGGTTAAAAGATTTAAACAAACCAATCAGTCTTATGGCTGCAAGTGAGTCTGAATTACAATAATTTATGTTTAAATCTCCAGCCAATATCACACTTGCAGAAATAGGCAATAGTGACAATAATGCTTCTAATTTGTTAAAAAATGCTACAATTTCTGAATTAGGCGTCCTAGAAATACACAATACATAAAGGTTTAGTGTTTTTGAAAATACAACAGCAAACTCTAAAATATTTTTCTCCAAAAGATGATTAAATGTTGTTATTGGTTGAAAACAATTAACAGTGAGAAACTCAGAACTAAGAAGTATCATGCAGCCCCCATGCGTAAAATTTGTTCTACAAAAGGAAGCAATAACTACACAGATCATTTCGTCCTTCCTCAGCCAATGTTCGGTTATTAAAATTATGTTTGGAGACTCACAATGATTTAAAAAGAGAAACAAATCATTACACTTATTTCTGAGGGACTGAATGTTTAAGAGAAGGAGGGAAAGTTTATCATAGCCAGGATTTGTTAAGTGCTTATCCTTGTTTGACATGGATGTAGAAAATTCGAATTTATGTGTGTGAATAATTAAACTCTAATTCCTAATAATATTAAGTATAGTATAAACAGGCGTCAGGAATACATTTTTTTTTGACGAAGTGATGAATGCGCAAAAAAATCGCCAGTGCTATTTTTGCTCTCACCATATTTTTTTAATTGAGAATATGGTCATTCCATATATATGTCCTTGGTAAAGTTACCAAGAGATGGATGTATCGGCTCTTAGTATGATAAATAACGATTTTTTAAACGTTAAAAACACGGTTCTTCTTTATTCAACCGCAATATATCGTTTTTTTTTTTTGGAAAATAACCATTTGGTCTAATGCCATTCAAAAACGCTTATGAAAGCAAATCATACACAACCAAAATAATGTTTCCTTTCTATTCTATATTCTATGTCTATATTTCTAAAATAGAATACAGTGCAAAAATCACCACCTTTTAACAAGCTATTTAATTTCAAAACAAATGGGACTTTGAGGTGATATAAACGCACCTTTATACCACAAAGGATCAAACGTCCTAAAGTCGCTAAAACAGAGAAACTCTCTAATTTTGACCAATGAGAACCGTACGGGTCATAGTTGAATGACTTTGCTTGAACCAGTGAAATGTATGCAAAATTTTAAGGTTTTCAAGATTAATTAAAAAACTTTCGCCAAAGGCGCAGGAGTCATACACAAATAAAAAGCAAATAAAACACTAATAATGTATCAACATGACAAGCAGTAATGCGATTAAGGTGTGTATGGATTGACTAGACTAGAACGTCACTTGACCTACGTCACTGCTCTATCGGCAGTTTTATTTGAAAAGAATCGTCATCTTTCCTCTTCTTCCTCAATAATCTAGAAAATACGGCATTTCATTTCTCTAATATCCTGACTTGACTTAGAATATAATTTTTTTATCTACGATACGCCTAGAACACAGCAATTGTCTGTGAAAACAATTAACAAAAAAGTGGTATTCAGTGATACTACGCTAGCTGCAACATTTACACTACATATAAACTCAAATAACCTGAAAGCATGTAGCCTCAGGCAGTGTAACATAAAACATCTGAATATTGTAAACACTACGCTACTTCTAGATAATTGACGCTGGTCTAGAACCTAAGAATTCGTCTGTCATCTGCAATACAGCAACATAAATACAAACAAAATGATTTCTGATGAATCCAATCAGGCTACAAAATCAAAACTACATAAAATCGAAAACTCTGTCAAAATATCTGACCTCTGGCAGGGTAGCTTGAAACGTAACATAACACAGATCGTCGTATATATCTTCTTTGCTCTCTATCCGTGGACAAGGGATGGTGAACATTTGCCAGTGCGGGTCACTGTTACCGTTGGGTGTACGAGCTACAGGCAACGGGCTATCAAACAAAGTTATTAATTCGTTTATTGACTTGCACAGACTAGAATGTGGCTTTAAAATTATCAATTATTAGGCCGTTTTTCATGTGATTTAAAAATGTACAACTTATTTAATGCTAATATAATAAGGACATCACTTACATTTTCGTCAAGCTTTGATAGATGACCTCTTCCTCACGACTCTTGCGGTTCTGAGCAGAAAATCCCCTGAAAAAAGCACTTCTGTTTATTCTCTCTATCTCGCAACACTTTCTACACCCAGCTAAAGTCATTTTAGTATGTTTATACGGCTTCATTGCAAAATGTCTCAACTCAACCATTGACACACCATATTTTCTGGTTTGTGTCAATAGGCTACCGAGCTAATTTACAGACCCAAAAAAAAGACGTTTTAATGCCTTTTTGTATACATAAGAGAAAAAAAAAACAAATAAACAAATGCCCAATAAGATTAGCCCCATTCAAACCAATTAAATCATCGGGTGCCGAAAACAACGACAAGAGTTCACACAAACAGCACATATACCGCTTCTAGACTGAAGACTCTTCAAGTGAATCTGCTTGCTCCAATAATTATGCAAAATAATATTTATCCTAAAAACTATTATTTATTTTGTTTGCTCAGTCAAGCAAGCGTTTTTAATGAAAATGTGAAATTATGTTGCTAATAAAGAAAGGCGCCTTATGCCTTCATAATTGGTTGTTTCTTCTGTGGTCCACTGAATATGAATGGAGAAATATGGAGAGCTGATTTTTATACGTCGCACGGTGCTTTTTTATGGTAAACTTTTGTAATAAGACAAGTAGACTTGCCA
>MU189332.1:41171-52888 GCA_016904865.1 Pissodes strobi | reverse complement strand
CCGTTTTCTAAATAATTACCATAATTTTGTGAAAAAACGATGACAAAGATGACAAAGTCATAAAATATAACCTAATGAATGTACGTCATATGGACATGCCCTATTAGCAAGAAAAAGCCGAGTACATCCACCACCATGTACAGTGACGGAAATAAAATTTCGTACACTTATTTTTTCCCAATGTAATGTTGGCTTTTGTATACCTAGATCACCTGGAAATACACTTAACTTTTTGACAATTTGTCATCGGTGTCATCAGATTTGAAAATGATATAATTTCATTTTAACAAAGTTTGTGAACATGGGCAACAGTTGGATGTAGCCCCATCATAGAAATTCGTGATTTTTTATATTTCTAGGTATTCTAATGCATTAAAGAAGTAAATCTGAGAGATAATACATCGGCGGAAACAAGATTTTATGCATATTTTTTATAATTTTAGTTAATTATTATAATGGGGCTATATCCTATAATTAGGAAGGGGTAATTATTGGATATAGCCCCATCATAAAAATTCGTAATATTTTACATTTCTAGGTATTCTAATCCATTAAAGAAGTAAATTTGAGAGTAAATACATCGACGGAAACAAGATTTTAGGCTTATTTTCAGGATTACTTGTTTCGGTCAGCAGGTCATTAATATAGATGAGGAACAGAGTTGGTGAAAGTATTGCGCCCTGAGGCACGCCCGCATTGATGGTGAATATGTCCGAGATGTGTCCATCGACTGTAACGTGCAGAGATCGGCTCTTAAGGAAACTGGCAAGCCAGCTGCAGAGAGAGGCTGGCAGTCCGAAGGACGGTAGTTTGTTGAGCAGAGCTAGGAATATGTCACCATATTCGAGGAATTCAAGCTTATATACACATCCTTTAAAATATATAATCTATTAATAGATTTCAACAAGAAACTTTTATATACCAGCATGATAAGTGCCACGTCCATACAGCAAGGAGAGTTTCGGACTGGATAACGGGAAAATAACATTTCATTGTTACCTTGGCCCTCAAGAAGCTCTGATATCAATCCAATTGAAAATGTTTGGGGATATGTCGTGACAGAAATTAAAAAAAATCCATGATTTCCATCCAGAAAACAATCATGATTTGTGGAACAAAATTGAAGAAATCTGGGATAATTACAATGTTCATCATGCCCAAATGCTGGTGGTATCAATGCCCAGACGTTTAAACCTATTGGGTGCAAAAAAATGGATACGTTTCAAAATATTAAACCAATGTTTTTTTATTATTTGAATAATCTGTTTTGTAATTTTGAAGTTGTATCTTATTGTATATTATTATCCTGATTTTTCTTCTGAAAATTATCTTCTGCCACTTCCTGCCCTTCTATCCAATCATCCTGTATTTCTCCATTTTGTTTTGTGGTCTTGTATAGTGCTTTTTAGTTTTCCAACTCCTTCAACTACCATTTCTATAGGAATACTTTCTTAGAATGAATAATTTTATATTATAACCTTTTTCTGTTATTAGTGAAGTAAGAAACGCAAGGTATAAAGGTGAGATAAAGGTAAAAAGCCCAGTTTACCAAAATATTCAAAAATGACATAAAATGTCAACCTCAGTGTATGAAATTTTATTGCCGTCACTGTACTCGGGTAAAAGTCTGATTTACCAAAAAATGCGAAAAATTACAAGATCTGTCGCGGGGGTGTCCCAGTTTCAATGCGCACGACTGTACGTTGTTTTGTCTGCAAAAGGTACAAGAAAGCGAATCCAGCTTCAGGATATTTTAGATTTCCAAAAGATGAAAGCTTATAAGTAGATGTTTACATCAAGTATTGAGATTAAAGTATAGTTCATTCATATCATATTGCATGATGTTGAAAATTGCGAAATTAATCAAACCTCAGATATAAATTAACCCTAATATCTTAACACACAGTGTCACTGTCAGTGTAATCCAGAAGTCGAGCCAATATAGGTTGTTATCGGCCCGGCAAATTTATGTTTAATTAACGTTTTATTCGTATTTTTGAAGAATTAACAAAATAAAGAAGGTCCTTGGTCTCATATGGTTCACCGAAACAGATAAATTAGACCTAGACATTAAAACGGTTTTGAACACTTTCCTAAAACAACATACTGATGTTACGAAACGCAAAGTCTTGCAAACAGTATCTAGAGTTTACGATCCATTAGGCTTTGCGACACCGTTTATTGTCAGAGCAAAAATCTTACTACAAGAAATTTGGAAAATAAACATGACTGGGATACCACTTTACCAGATGATCTAGTAGATAAATGGACAAAATGGACTAATGAGTTTCCGGAAATATCAAACTTTGTTTTGCCAAGATGCGTGGTTCAGTCCTCCAAGAATTGAACAGAACACGTATTTCCGGATGCCAGCCCTTATGCATATGGAACAGTTGCATATTTAAGGTCAATTAATGAAAATTATGATGTAACGTCCCATATTTTAAAAATCGAGTGGCGCCAATCATCGAAAAGGGAGATAAAGCTATTACATTACCTAGGTTAGAACTTACAGGAGCACTTTGCGCAGCAAGGTTCCAAAAGTTCATACTAACGAATCTAAACTTCGAGATTTCGGCCTGCGTTTTGTGGACAGATTCGAAGATCACACTGCACTGGATAAATTGAAAACCATATATTGCTCACCGGGTGTCTGAAATTCAAAACTTGACTGTCGGAGAATGGAGGCACTGTCCAGTAATAGAGAACCCAGCCGATTTACTAACGAGAGGTATCAAAGCGAAGGTCCTTGTTACATCTGAACTTTGGCAATTTGGACCCGAATGGTTGACGAAAGGGGAAAACGAATGGCCTAACAAAGACAATAGTGAAATATCTTTGGACGAAGTGGCCGTTTACTTTGTACAAACTGACGTGCACGACAAGTATCAAGAAGATATTTTTCCGATGGAAAATCATAAATAGTAGCCTTGAGAAAATTCTAAGAATAACGTCTTATGAAATTAGTTTTGTCGGCCATTTGAAAAATCCAAAAACAAGACAAAAAAGTAGGAACGTGACCGTTGAAGAATTGCAAAGGAGTGAAAATTATTGAATAAAACTGACTCAGCAGAAAAATTTCAAGGATGAAGTGACATCATTGAAGATGGATAAAAAACTTGAAACGACTTCCAAAATTTTAACTTTAAACCCATTTTTGCATGAGTTGGGGATCTTACGTCTAGGCGGTCGACTTCAAGAATCATTATTGTCATACGATACAAAACATCCAATCATCCTACCTAAAAATCTGAGATGACTGATAAATTAATTTGGAATTCCCATATCAAAATGAAGCATGGAGGCGTTAACGCTACACTAACGGATCTAAGAAAAAAATATTGGATCATACAGGCTAGACAGCGTGTCAAAACTGTTCTACATTCTTGTCTAAAATGTAGTAAAACATGCTAATGAACATTTTGCCCCATTACCGAAGAGCAGATTGAACACGGTTGCTCCACTCCAAGTAACCGGAGTAGACTTTGCAGGACCACTTTTTGTGAGTTCAGAAGCTTGCAAAACAAAGGTGTACATAATGCTACTAACATGCGCAGCCGTGAGGGCCATACATCTAGAACTTGTTCCAAATTTAACGACAGAAAGCTGCATCCGGGCGGTGCGCCGATTTATTTCGAGGAGTGGAGTACCAGAAATCATGTATTCGGACAACGCAAAGACTTTCAAAAGAGCATCAAGGGAATTAACTCAACTTTCAGAAATTTTGTGTGAGCAAGATGTACAAGAGGAGGCCACTAAAAACCACATCGAGTGGCGTTTCATCGTTGAACGAGCTTCATGGTGGGGAGGTTTTTGGGAAAGGCTTGTTAAAGCCGTCAAAAATGCTCTAAAGTTAACTTTAGGCAAGAAAAGTATTGATTACGATGAACTTCAAACTACGTTAATTGAAATAGAAGCTACAATTAATGCAAGATCACTAACCTACATTCATGACGATATAGAAGATTTGTTAATATTAACTCCAGCACATTTCTTACTGGCCTCGAGGAGCTGTGGATTTTCTATCAACATCAACGACCCGGACATCAAAAGAAATGACGTGTTAAAGCAATGGAAATTAAGAAACGAACTAGTACAAAAATTTTGGAACAGGTGGACTACGGATTATTTACAACAAAGATCTGCAGCTCATACGAACGTAAATGTCAAATCAACTTGTTTCAAGGTTGGCGATATCGTACTCTTACATGACCAAAATAGACCTCGCTTGTCATGGAAAATGGCCAAAATAACGCAGGTCTTCCAAGGAAGAGACAGCAAAGTTCGAGCGTGCGAAGTGAGGCTTCCGAATAGAACCCTCCTTAGACGACCCATTTAGTTGTTGTACCCGTTGAAAATCACTGCCGCCGGGGAGGATGTTGAAAAATGCGAAACTAATCAAACCTCAGGTATAAACCAACACTAATATCTTGACACACAGTGTCACTGTCAGTGTAATCCAGAAGTCGAGCCAATATAGGTTGTTATCGGTCCGGCAATTTATGTTTAATTAACGTTTTATTCGTATTTATGTATTACAATCATTTTGATGTTATCGTATTGTTTTCAGTTGAGTAAAGAGTGTTTACGTACCCGGGCTGTATTATTTATTGACACATGATAAATTAATATTCTACATCGATAATTGTTTGGCTCCCTTCTACTGGAATTTTAAGTATTTAAACTTCAACATATTTATTTTTGAAAAGATTGTAGTTTTGTCTAGCCTCCTAGCATCCCATAATAAAGGCAAACAATGTATAAAACCGTCACCCTAATATTACAAGGTTGTATGTAAATTTAATTAAAAATAAGTAATGAACAATATCACATACCTACAACTTTTTAATATTATTCGGGTGATGAAATATCAATTTGTTAAGGCCGTTTGGCACGATCAAATTTTTGATAAAATTTCTGCTCTTAGAAATGCTAGCAGATTTCAGCTCAAAAATAATGGGAATATCTTTAAACTGCTGTTTGCAACGATAACAGTTTGTCAGTAACATTTATTACACACGCAGGCGGATGGTCGTCATTTCTAGGTATTTGTCTTTTATCGTCAGAAAAAAGAACTCGTTTGTTAGCAGCACTGCTTGCCTTTTAATTATCCTAACTTTTTGTTAGAAGATATGTCTGTCTGTTTCAAAGAAAAAAAAACAATTCTATTTTTTTCCTTGTTCTGTACGGATTTTTTCGATAAAATAATAATACCTATAAATTACCCAAATGGATGATATGTCTAGTAGTACCTTACAATTGATTGCCTTTAGCCTCACAAATACTTTAAACTTCTTACAAGATAGAACCTCTTCCACTCTGGCTCCTGGATGTAAACAGCACAAGTGCTAGTTAAGTGACCCTAACGAAGCCGAAAAACCTAAAGAAAACTGGAAAACTGTCGACGTTTCGAGGATCAAATCTGCCCCCGTCGTCAAGAACGAACAAATCTAAAAATGAAAATGGTTAGTAAATGTAAATAACAGTAAAAAGCTATCGTAAAAATTGTCAAGTTTTGAATAGTTTTCAGTTTTCTTTAGTTTTCTTCAGCTTCGTTAGGGTCACTTAACTAGCACTTGTGCTGTTTACACCCTGGAGCCAGAGTCGAAGAGGCTCCTCCACAACAATATAGAACATATCTACATGCCAAGTAGTAGTTGCACCTTTAATTAAATTTTCGACATTTTTTTCTTTATCGTAAAACTACATACTGGATACTGTTTTTGACACACGGTTACCCTTGGGAGTAATTATTTATTTATGCCATTAAAAATTGTTGGTCAATTCTATCCAGTGGTTCTAGAAATTTATCGGTATTATTTTACTGAGTTAGTCATTTAGCTGTACTTACTTGACACTTTACTTGTACTTACCTAAACTTTACTGTACTTACGGGTTACTATGAAACTTCTTAAGGTATAATTTTGCTTCCTTCGTATCTTGAGTGTATGTTATATAGGCCTGAGAAGTATATTATATGTTTAGTTTTTATTTATTTATTGCGGTTATGCGCAATTCTTCCGCATGTGTAATAATTATTTAAATTTTATTTAACCAACTGTACTTCAATTTGTTTTTTGTTTGGTCATTTGCCTATATACGGTTTCGTTATAGTTATTTTTGTTACAAGTACCTAAAATGGAGTTTTTCAGGACGAATTATTGCTGTTTCCGGACGAGGCGTTAGCCGAGTCCGGAATAGCAGATGAGTCCTGAAAAACTTCATTTAGGTACGTGTGACAAACACTATTTTTTGTCATACGCTCCCAAAATTTAATTTTTATTTATACACTTTTTTCAATTCTTCAGAACGCCTAAATTTGCAAATTTGCCATAATTTTTGAAACCATAATGTACGACAAAGTTAGCTTAGAATTTGATATCGTAGCAACTATTTGACAATTTTGTCATGTCATTCGAAATTTGATATTTAGACATATTCAGGAATTTTGGAATAGTCCGTAAAGGTTGCCATGACGACTTTTAGGGACTAGGCCTAAAAAGAAGCATTTTACGGACTCAAATGAGTCCGTAAAATAGCTATTTTTGGGAGTGTATGACAAAAAATATATAATAGAATAAATAATAAAATTTACACCATATTTTTAACCTGACTATCACTGATTGAAACCTCTACCTGCCAAGAATAATCAACCAATTAGTTATTGATCTTATGCCCTTCAATATCAACATTTATTTTTCTTGAGGTAGCCTAGTCTTTAATGGTTTTATTGCTATAAACGGCTGAACCATAATAGAAGTTTTTAAATACATTATTTGTGTAATTTATTCAACTTCCTTAAACCCACCTACCTACCAGCAACTAACCTCCTATTAATTGGTAAAAAATAAAAATAAAATTCGCAATAGTTTTAATTAGATAATTGGCATACGTTTAATAAACAATTAGTTCGATATTAGGGGGTCGTTGAAAATAATGATCGGTAATTGTTTTTATAGGTACTATCACAATTATTAGGTCATACTGTCTAACATATTATCATGATTATTATAGGGTTCTTTAAAAGATTTTATTAAAATTATGTGACAGAAATGTTTATAGAAAACTAGTGTTTAGTATTTATTAATAGTTAAATGAAAGAGCATATTTTATATAAATACTTAATTACTTAAGAAATATATTTTTAATTTGAGGACCCTCTATTATATTGCATTTATATAACTTGAAGAATTCTATAAATTGATACTGCATGGTAGCCTCTGAAAATTGATATTTCACATAACTATCAAACTATTTATCTATTTATTTACACTTTATAAACACCATATGCATGGACATATTATAAATGCCTGATCATTCTCGATCACGTTTACCAGATATCTTTTTTTACCAATTTCACTAAGTTGCTAGTGTTGCTACATATCATGTTAAATTTAATTTACTAAAAATGTAAACTAAATTAAATCCAGTCAGCTCTATCAAATTCCAGCTGGCGCTTAAATCCTAACAAAAAGTCAAATCGGGCTTCATCGACATTAAAGGATCCGACGCAGAGTTAAATAACTGATTCGGTACGGTATAAACTGTGGTCTAGGGTTGTAAACATGATCATAATTGTCTAAATCCTTATGCTTTTTAAATAAAATACAAGCATTCTCTAAGATAAACAAGCCTTGTCAGTATTTTTGTCTCAAAACAGCTTTGCGGGATTCCCTACTTCGCATGCCACACATAAACCGGATTCAAATGCGTCTCGCTAACCAGGTCGTCGCATGGCAATCTAATCGCTTTCCGCTATAATTGGTAGATAATAGCAACCAGATGCCATTTTTTTAAGATGTGCTTTATAATTAAGGATATTGTCTGAATAAGTCCTAGAAATTTGATATCGGGTAAGTAACTAATACTTAGTATCCAAATATACATAATTTAAGTTGCATTTAAGGTAAGGGCGTTCGTTTTATTTACATCTAAAGTTGCACGGGACTCTGACGTCGTCCCTATTTGTCACACCATTCAAGTCACCAGAACCTTGCCAGAGAATGGTCATATTATCAGCAAACAATGTAAATTGCCATCTACTATTAAGAGGTGTTGTCATTAATACACAGTCCTAACCTTGACCTTTATTTTAAATTTGGCCTTGAATCTTTATGTTAAATTCTTGGAGTTCAGATTTTCAGATCGTGACTTGGCGTCGTCGTACTGATTCGGGCTATCTCGGGGTTTTCAGAATAGTCACATCCTTTATCAGACAAACTGTTGCCTATTACTCCACTTCAGTTGTATGCTTTTTGAAAATAAGACCGCTTCGGCTCTGGACCCAGGACGTATATAGCACAAGTGTTATTTACTAACCCTAACGAAACTGAAAAACCTAAATGAACTGGGAAATGCTCGACGTATCGAGAAAGAAATCTGCCCCCGTTGTCAAATGCAAAAACAAAAAAAAACTGCATGTGCTTAAGACCCCACGATAGAAGTGAAAACTTCAACAAGCGGGGTCATCGTTTGTCAGAATTTCAATCCGAGCCTTCGTTGCAGAGATACGGGCAAAAAACGGGTTTTCCCCCAAAATCCCCCCTTAAATTAGAGCCCCGGTTCCCACCGTATGGTCTAAGGGGAACCCCCCCCCCCCCCCCCCAACGTGGGGCGCACCTACCATAAAAATTTCGACCTCGTACTTCTTCCCGTTCTCCTGAAATTAATTATTTACGTTTTTCCTTCTCCCCCCTCCCCTGCGTGACGGCTCGGTCTCATTCAACCCCCACAAAAAAAAAACGCAAAATGCGCCTAAAGACGTTTTCACTTCAAAAATCTAAAAATGAAAACGGTTAATAAATGCAATTAAAACAGTAAAAAGCTCCTGCATTTGTCAAGTTTTGAATTGATTTTGACAAGACTGTAGAGTAGATCTATTATATAATATCTAATATAAGAATAAAATTAAATTACCCCTCTAAATATCAGCGTCTTAATCGACTCGACGTCTTCCAACTGTCCATCATAACTGAATTGAGCTTTCCACTGCTCTTCACTGAGAGGTTTACACCTAGGAAAATCTTTCCGCTTTGGCAACTGCGGCATCTTCTGAACAAGCTCGTAATCGCCTCCTGAATGTGTAATAGCCTCGTCGATTTCTGAGAGGGATCTATTCAGATCATCTTGTGGTAAAACATCTATGTCTCCTGAATCGGCACTGCGGTAAACTACAATATTTAGTACAAAAACATACATAGCGACCTAGTCATATTATTTTTTATACTAGAATATTATAGGGCATATTATTAAATGTCACAGGTTATACCCACGTATCGCAATTAGACATTCTTGCACTTACCAACAGAATAAACAAATAATATGTTATTAACCAAGGTTTAGACAGACACAATTATTATTGCCTGAATGCCGATTTTAGATCCCGAGAAGCATAACGAGGCGGTATTAAAGACCTGAAGGCAATAATAGTTGTTTAAACCGTGGTTAATATACAATTTCCCACTATTAACACATATACAAAATATTTTTGTAACTATTAATAACTATAATAAGAGTTAATTAAATATACTTTATAAGATTGCTTATCTGTTAACTATTTCAATCAAATTATATTTGCATGAAAATTTTGCAAGATTATTTATTTATTTTCTGTCAGGTAGACTTGGTAACTGTCGATTGTGTTGATTTTTATGTTCCAGGTCCATATTTTTAACCTATGTCAATAATGAAGGTAAATAACTGAATCCTTTGACAAACAGTAAAAAAAAATTCTTAAGTTCAAAATCGGTCAACAATGCTTGATAATAAGGTTAGAGTGGAAAAATTTTGTTTCCTTTTGTTAAATTTAGGACCCAACCTAGGTTACATTCCTACAAAATTGATAAAATCACACACCGCAAATTCTATAAATATAGATCACTGAATCAAAAAAGGTAAATATAGTTAAACCTTACCATAATTTGTAACCTTAGAAAAGGCCTCCAGACTCCCTTCATAAGGATGTTCTTTTATATTCTTGAACATGGTCCATAGCGAACTTTCGTTTTTAAGATCTAATACTGCAAAAGTTTTATTTAACTCTTGATATTCTGGGCTATCAGCATCATATACAATAAACAGATGCTTATCTCTTCTAGATGGGCCGAGTCTCAGAAAATTTTTTATGGTATTAACAAGTGATTCACAGTTGCCATGTTGAAAGAGAAAACTGCACATAGATTCTGATGTTCCATCAAAAAAAGTTAGCTGTCTACTATTGTTGGCGATTCTAAAACTACATTAAAACGAACATGTAGTATTTGTTCTGAATTCATACAGAAATGATCTGAAGTGAAGCAAATCTTTCTAAATCCTTATGCATCGAATTTTCTAGTTAGTTTCTAGTTATTTTCCTTTTTTAATAAAAGATCAGTTTTTAAGTTTTTTCATGAGTTGAAAATGTACGTGGTTTTACAGTTATTCAACAATGAAGATCCAATTATAAATATTTATTATTTTCCTTCCAATATCGTGTATCTCTAGTGATTTCATCTACACCTTGAGATATCTTTCTTTTCGTACCTTTGATCTGATTCCTAGCTTTGCGGTTTCCTATCGTTATAATATAGGAATCTTTAAAACTAGGAAAATCAGATCAGAGATGCGAAGAGGATAGCCCGGGTGTAGCTGGAATCACTACAGATACGCTGTTAGAAGAAGAATAAATAGTTGGAATTGCATCTTAATAATTGTCGAATAACTGTCTACCTCAACTTAAATTCGAACTCTTGGAAAAACTTAAAAACTAATATTTTATTCAAAAAGGAAAAGGACAATAAACTATCGCCCTATTAGCTTTCTATCACATATTCACAAACTTTTAAAAAAAATCATAACATTACGACTAATTAGAAAATTGGATGCAGCAGAATTTAGAAATATAATGAATACCATATTCCCTCATATCTGGCATTAGTGAATTATGAGAAGGTTTTTGACACCGTTGGACGCAACAATCGCTACGAAACGGTAGATATAACCAATTAGTCAGTTAAGTAAACAAATCTACGGCAACTTGCAACCAACACACAGTCAACACAAAACAAATACAACAGCGGTATTGACAATATACCTGCAAGTAGTGTCAAATCAGGGATTCCCGTAATTCGAGAAGTCCTTTGCTTTAAAATAAACAATTATTCTTTTAAGTATGGCATTTTCCGGAATCAAATTTAAAGTAAGGGAGAAGCTGAACTATAGACCCATTAGCTTGATGCCAGCATGTTAAGAATTTGTCGATATCGGGAGCAAATCTATTTGGCAAAGCACAATCCGGCTTTTAAATAACAAGTTATTACTAAATGAAGACACAGCAAATGTACTTATTTTTAGGGCAAGACAATCCAGAACTAGCAGGCCTGCGGCACTGATACTTGGCCAATCGAGTGTCGCAGTTGTGGAGCACCTGGTTGAGTTCTTAAACTGGTCACATCATATATCTGTGTTAATTCAAAAACTTAATTTAATTTGCTATGGAATTTGGGTCGTTGCGAAGTATATCAATGAAAAAAAGTGTAAAAATGGTATACTTTGCAAATTATAAGTCAATGTTGAGATATGGAATATTTTGTCAGAACAAATAGTTTAATAAAAGCTAAATTTGTAGCTGTAGGTAGTGCGAACTATTAACAAAAAAAAAATAGTTTTGACCATCTATGGAATTTACATATTTGATATGTTTGATCTATCCATATTTCATCCAATATATATATATACAT